>PVKA01009856.1:39274-66765 GCA_004027165.1 Ctenomys sociabilis
AGAGAGAGAGAGAGAGAGAGAGAGAGAGAGAGAGAGAGAGAGAGAGAGAGAGAGAGAGAGAGAGAGAGAGAGAGAGAGAGAGAGAGAGAGAGAGATACATAGAGTAAAAGACACAGACCAACTGGCTCAGCTGGGATCATATGATGTTCAGCATCATTTCCTACTGGTATTGCAACATATTACTCATTTACCAAGTTACAGTTTAACAGAAAATTTGCTCATCTTGTGAAACAGAGCAAGCTAGTTCCAGGACAATGTTTTACTGTATGCAGTCATACCTTACAATTCATAAATGTACAACTCAATGAATTATCAGGCCCATGTAACTACCAAACTATTGAAGAATTAGAATAATGCTGTCCATCCATAACTTCTCCAGAAACCCTCACCATCTTTTTAAGATTAGCTACAAGTCCAACTCTAAAAACTGAAATCTAACTTCATAGTTATTTTTTATTGTATTAATGATAGTCCAAAATAAAGTACTTTGGTTTCTGTTATGGTTTATGTCTAGGTATCCTGATATCGAGGCATCTTGCACTCATAGTGGATTTTGGAAGGGGATTAAGTCCTAGGAATGTCACAGGAATGTAACTGAGGTTAATCCACTGAAGGATCTGTATGTGTTGAGATATCAAGTAAGCCCAGCTACACTAACTTGATCAATGAGTTTGTTGCCTCAAGACAAAGCAAGCAAGCATTCACTTCATTCTTTTTTTGTATACAAGAACACATTTCCTTATAATTTCCAATGCACATTATTTTAGATTTCTTTTTGTTGTAATTGTTGCTCTCAGATTTACTCTTCTTTTTTTTTCTTTTTGTTTTTCTTTTTTCTTTTTTTCTTTTTTTGGAAGACAAAGAACTTGTTGTATACAAATTTAACTGTAACATAAGCTGCATCAGTAGAAATTCATTCTGGACCACCCTTCACATTACAAGTCAGCAAACAGAAAGTGAGACAGATGAAATAGGGGCAGGGGTTCCACTACCCTCCCAAGTACGGGACCCCAGGACCTCATCCAAGATGCTTTCATGACACCCCTGTGCACATCCAAGGGACTTGGAATTTAGCTTGTAGTAGAATACTTGCCTAGCAAGCAGGAAAACCTGGAGTCCATTCTCGGCACACAGACATGAAAAAATTTAAAACTTCAACTAAAAATAATTACAAAAAGAAGAAGCAGGGGGAGGAACAGAAGCAGAAGTAGAAGAAACAGAAACAGAAGCAGTGGAATTGGAAGAAGAATAACAACAAGAAGAACAAGAACAAGAAGAAGAAGAGAAGAGAAGAGTAAAAGAAAAGAAAAAAGAAAAGAAAAGAAAAGAAAAAAGAAAAGAAGAAAAGAAAAGAAAAGAAAGAAATGTTTGTGTGTACAGATCCACAGCACCTCTCACGTTCTCACCAGTTTTGGGCAACAGGACTTTCTGTAGAGACCTTAAGGTCATTCATCCAAACCACAGCATCTGAAAGAAAAGATACAGAATGTCTTTCATGTCCTGAAATCTTATAATAAATGGAGTAAAAACTAATTTTATCCTCAACTCATAAAGATTCAACCTATGCTTTTTTTTTATTTCAATTTAGGACAATGTGAAAAGGATAAAAGTTTAATAAAAATGTGTACTTTAAAATTTGATCCATTTCCTTTGAAAAGCCTATTTTTAGGTTCCGAATGAACCGAAATAGATAATTTTCAATTTTTATAAATTCAGTTTTATTCTTAAGGAAGGAAAAACAATTCCTTATAATTTAAAGTTTCATTGCAATTTAGTATAAGAAGAAAATAACTTTATTTGTCAAAACGTATGTCCTATTTTCACTTCAAATTGACAGCATTTCTTAAGTAATTTTCTTCACCCTTATATAAATGAGTGCATCTGTATATATAAGAAGGTATTTCTATACTTTTACTTATAACACCTTTTATGCAAAGGTAAGAAAATTTATTGAAATGTTGACCTTGTTAATATGTCATAAGACATTCATGAAAATAACATATCATGCTATAAAGTGCTACTTCATAAAGGTGTTTAAATGATATCCTTTATATCAAAATATCATTTGAAGGAAAAAAATTAATTATACTTGTTTGCCTTGCTCAAAATTTTCTACTTTTAAAAAATATAGCACAACATATATAGCCTATAATTTATATGCTTGTTATAAATGCTATGGGTATCACTGATATTTCATATTATATAAAAATGTTTTATTAAAACATTTTAATATAGATAGCATTAATTAATGTATTAACACAAAGCTAAGTCAATGGATCTCAGTGTTTGCAAAACCATATTTTCATACCCTAATGACTTCAATTATCGAAACAGGGAATCTTCAGCAGGTACACAAGACTGTCCATAGAACTGTGGACCTGAATGCACTAATATGCAATGGTATTATGAGAATAGGCAGCTGTACCAAATGGTAGGCAATGAAGCTGGCCAAGTATATCTCTGCATTAATGGAGTTGATGTCACCTGACACATTTCACTAAACACTGAAATGGTGAAACACCTGGGCTTGTGTTATCATATTTATTCAGAGGAGATACATATGTGATGAGATAATTATGGATCCACATCAGGAAAATATACAGGTTCTTAGGTAGTAGTGTATAAAGTAAAATATAAAAATGCATCTAGAATTTTTTTAAATATCATACTAGTTAACTACAAAGTAAACGTAGCAAATAAAAATGGAATTCAGCAAAAAATTGTTTGGCAAGGGTTAGGCAACAAATTACTATCTAGAAAGATGCTAACTATATAATTGTCAGTACAGACACCATGTAGTAAACTTGTTCATATCATCTATCTGATGATGTTTAAATATATGCTAGAAGAAACTAGCAGTGACTTCAGATGATTAAAAAATCATAGATGCATTTGTTTAATAATCTGATTCTAGTTTACAAAATGAAATGAGAGTTTTAACATAGTGATCATAACAAATCCAGCAGACTTAGAATAAATTACCTTTTTTTAATAGCTACTTACCAATTTCTCTTAAAGCAACAAAAATAAATAAATAAATAGGTTTGTTTTCATTTACAGTTAGATTTAGTGCTGCTTACCATATTTAGTGAGGATAAGTCAATGGGGGTGCATTATTGAACCTAAGGATGTATGTTGGCTTTCCGTTTAGTTCACATAGAATAACAATAATAATTATTTTTCACTGAGATTCATGAAAAACTTAATTTGTTAATTAAAATGCGATGTTTGGCTTTTAGCATTATGATTGATAATGAGATGGGAGATAAAACAAAAATTGTCTTTTCTCTTTACTTCTTTGTGTATTTTGAGACTCCAATAGGACTAATCTATTATATTATCTTCCTATAAATTATCTTGTGGCTTCTATATTTTTCTTGTACTCAATAAATATTTCGTAGAGTTACCAAAACCAGAAAGACCATTTTAAATGCATCTAATAGAAAACATTTTCAGGTTTCCCAAGTATGAATTTTTTTCATTCTTTTCTTATAAATTCATATGACTCAAACTTGAGGAGGATGAGTTATATTTTACATGCTTTAGTAAAGAATATCAATTGGAACAATAATTATATAATACAAAGGATTTAACTATTTCCCCTAACTTACTTACTCACAATTCATGTATTGTCCTATGGAATGACATACTCTATTTTTATAAAAATGATCTATTGATGTTTTATGACAGCATAAACTTAGGTAGTGGAAATTTTTCTTTACTAGCTCCATTATAATCAATTTGAATATTTCTCAGCTAATTTTACATTAGTGTCATTTTGGAATAAAATATTAGAAATACACAGTTATGATAAAGCAATTTTTAGCAAAAAAATTACTATCCCATAATATTATCAAAATACACTAATTTTCTGATTCTTTAGCAGAGTAAGTTGTCTGAAAGATTAATGTTTGTAGAATCTTAAATGTTAGTGAGAATGGTGTTTTTCATGCTGTTCTTTCTTTGCTCCTTGGTTTGTTTTGTTCAAGTAACTTCAAATAACAGTATTGGAAAAGGCTCTCAGCAATAATAAAAAAATATCTACAATGGAAATTTTGTCATTCCTTTTCTGGTGCATGACAGGATCTGACTATACAAAAATATTGTTTGTGACCATCTGACTCACTTGTCCCCTTTCAAAATATAATGAAGTTTCCAGTATAATAACTTCTTTTCTTGACTCTGATTTTCTATAAAACCATGTGATAAACTAATATTAAGTTTATAAAAAGCTCACTTTGTGTTGTTCCATGAATTTCACAGTTATTTACACCTTGTTCAACACATTGAGACATAGTTTCATACCTGAGAGACCATGGAGCCAATGCCAGGGGGACAGTATATACCCTCATTTGTGACAAAAACACCAAAGGCAGGTTGTGGTTTTATAATTTGTGTTTTGTAGCAAAATCAACATGATACATCTGGGCCAGCCAGGTAGCTCAGTGGATTAAAAGCTTGCTTAGGCAGATGCAGGGACCAGGGTTTGATACCCTGGCCTGCCGTGTCTTCCCTGCCCCTGTGGCATGCTGAGAGAGCTGAGACTGGGTGCAGTGACACACGCCTGCAATCCCAGCATTTTCAAGGCTGAAAAACAGAAGGATCATTATGAGTCTGATCTACATAGTGAGAGCTTGTTGACACTGTACTAGATATATAAAAATAACAATAATGACGGTAATACATCTGACAATCCCAAAATATTCCTATAGTGTATTTCCTAAAGCTCTCTTGGCTCCATCCACAGGCAAATAGCTGTACATCTTTTGCCATGATAGACTAGTTCGTTATATGATATATATCTGTATATATCTATATATATCATATATATATATCACTTTTTGTAAGTTTTTAAGCAAAAACTGTTTTCTTTATGAATATTTGGCATAAATCCATAATGTATTTCTTTTAGATCCTGAATAATGTTCTTTTTTATGCTGTTAGCAACAAACCTCAGGTGGGCTTCCACACCTAGGGCCACACTGATTCCATTCATCCTAGAGTTACAGGTTAATCAATAGGTAATGCTCCCCAGAGTTTGGCTCACATTGCATCCACATTTTTTGCCATGCTGTGAGGCTGCTGGCAGTTGGACTACGGGGTTCCCAAATGCCAGTTACACTCCTCACCACTTACATCATCTAGCTCTATTAATTTATTTTCCTTATTATTTCTTTCAGAGGTTTGTTCATTAATGACTAGCTAAATGAATCAGATTTTAGTTTCATCAGTGTTTTCAATTACTTATCTATACATTTTAGTGTTTTTATTTTTGTATTCCACCATTTATGATTATCTTTTTAAATGCTTCATTTGTGTTTAATCTTTTTTATATTTTTATATTGAAAGTCAAATTCATTCCATTGGAAACTTTTGTTTTCCTAGTGAAGGAGTACAATTTTATATATTTCCCTATAAACGAATATAACATTTGCTGAATAATTTAAATATTGTATAATGTTTTCATTTTCACTAACTTCAAAATATTTTTGGTGAATTTTCATTTCCTTTGACCTATGCACAACTTAAGTGCTTCAGTCTATATATATACATTGACATTTAATATGTTTCTGTTACCAGTTGGACAATATATACTTCCATGATGAACTGACCCTTATACTCTTCAAAAATCATTTTCTCTTGGATTTACTTTTACTTTTATCAGGAAAACATGTTCATCATTCTCTGTCATTTGAAGTTTAACCTCTGTATGTTTTACATGAGGCTTATTTTGTTTATGTGTCATGTATTTGGGACTTTATAAATATGAAAGTTGAATGACTCTATTTTCCAATTGAGATATGAGACCTTTTAAGTTATATAAGCCAACTCTTTGAAATCTAAAAGTAATGATATGTTTAATAATATGTTGACATTTTTTTAATTGTTGTAGGTTGTCTTAGTCCCTTTTACTCATTTTTTGCTAATTTTTTATATTTCATTAGTTTATTTGATAAATTTTTATTTCAGTAATTAATGTAGGTTTAGTGCATATGACTTTAATCTGCTATGTTGTACATTGAAGAAACATTTTATAATAGCCCATATATTTAAATCCTAGTAAACTAATTTTAGTTTCACCCTTTCAGTGCTTTTCTATTTCATTTTTTTGTAGGAATGGTTCAAAGTCAAGTTGCATCCATGCTAGACAGGTGCAATATGTAACTGCATCTCCAGCCCTTAAGAATTTATATCATTGTCATATAATTATATATATATATATATATATATATATATATATATATATATATATATAATTATATATATATATATAATTATATATATATATAATTATTATATATAATTATATATATATATATTTACATATATATATATATATATCCTTCAAAATTGTTTTGTTACTTTTCTTTAAAACTGCTTATCTTATATAATTTATTTATTTATTTATTTATTTTTGGTACTGGGAATCAAGCTCAGGACCTTGTACTTACCAGGCAGATGTTTATACTGCTGAGAAATGTACTTGGCCTAATTTTTAACACCTTTAGCAATAATTGTTGCACATAATTACTTTCATCTTCAATAAAGGTCTTCTATAATCCTTATATATATTTAATATTATTCATTGATATGCCTATAAATTCTTCTTTCTGAAAGATTTACCTTTACACTTTTATTTAAAATCTGTAGAAGTTGACCATTTTGAGATTCATGAATATCACAAAAAATTCTATGAAAATACCTTGGTCTTCTTTTCTGTGTGTATAGAAGTTGGCCTAGTAGGGAGTTTTGATTTTACGTATTTGCTGGTTTTGCATTATTTATAGTACCTCCTAATACTTTTGCACTCTTTCCTTGAGGGCATTCTTTGTAAGGATTTCCTGCTGCACATTTTAGGATTTTTCATTGTCTAATTGTTGTCAGATATTTTATTTATAATTAATTTCAGATGATTTGATTATATATTAGTGATATTTTCCTTTTTTCTGTATGGATTTGAACTACTGGTTTTGTAGATTCAAACTATAGCTAATTTTAATTAAGAAAAGTTTTAGGCATCAATTTTTTAATAGAATAAAAAGTAATTACATATAAAATATTACGAATGGTACACAATTTCAAAAAATAAGATGATAGGAACTCAACGATGGCTGTGATATTGCACTTTGTTATCTTCAAGGTAGTTGCTCAGAATACCAGATGTAAGCATGTAAAATTTGTTAAAGTAAAAATTTTAAGGGCCGGCCAGATAGGTCAGCAGATTAGAGTGCCTGTTTAGGAAGCTGGAAACAGGAGGATCAATATTAATCCGATCTGTGTATTAAGACCCTGTAGACCCTGTACTAAATTCATTAACAAATTTTATGCATTAACAGTACCCTTCAAACAACCCATAGAATTTAGTATTACAATCATCCTAACTATTCTATGTACATATCTTTTCTTTCCTTCTTTCCTTCCCTTCTCTTTTCACCCACCCCAATAGCTCTTTCTCTTTGAGTAGTTTCTTTCCCTTTCACTATCCTTATTGTACCTTTTACATCTTTTTTGCTCCCCCAGATTCTTATACTATGGAGACAACAAGATATTTACAGATGTAGGTCTGATTTACTTCACTTATGAGTCCATTTACCTATAAAAGCCATGAGCTTCTCTTTCTTTGGAGCTGAGTAGTATTCCACTGTACAAAAATACCACATCTTTTTTATGATTCCTCAGTTGATAGGCATTTGAATTGTTTCCATGGTTTAGCTGTACAAATTGTGCTGCTATGAACACTGGTGCACATATATCACTGTGGTGTGATGATGTCAGTACTTATGGAAAAATATCCAAGCAGAATATCTGAGCTCATGGACCCCTAATCCTAGTTTTATGGGATTCACACTGATTTCCACAATGGCTATAATAGTCTATATTCTCACCAAAAGTGGAGAAGTGTTCCCTTTACCCCACAGACCCTCCTGCATTTGTTATTAGTTGATTTCTTTACGACAACCCTTCTTTCTGGGATGAGGTTGGTATCTCAGTATTGTCTTAATTTCCATTTTTAAATGATAAATGTTTTTGAGCCCTATTTGTACATTTATTTACAATTTGTATTTATTCCTCTGAGAAGTGTATTTTTAGATGTCCATTTTTGGATTGGGTCTTTGAATTTGGGGAGCTTGGTATATTTTTTAAAAATTCTTTACTTTTGAAATACATTTATTTTCTTAACTCCTTTAGGGTCTCCAACTTTTTTATTTTATTGAAGTACAAATATGAATCAGACAGTTTTAAGACACCTTAACAAGACAGATTCAATAAATTAATACATTGCAAACTGTTTTGGTATCACATAAGGTGCATACATGATATTATACTTACAGACATTATTATAGCAGATGTCTCTTATCAGTAAATTAATAGTGTAGCTGTTTACTTATCTTATTTTTTATACCTGAATTATATCAAAAATTCAATAATTATTTTCCTAGTGGATGACCATAGTACTAGAAGCCGACATAATATCCTGACCAACCACCATTAGTTCAAATCTTGCCTCCCATAGGATTATGTAGAAGCACAGTGTTATCTATCCCAATTATACTGTCTATACACACACATCATGATTTTTTCTTTCTATACCCCTTCTTTTGTCTACACCTGTCAAAGGTGGGCACTTCATTGTCATTCAACTAACTTAGGTGCTTGAACTCGACAACACAATCCAACACAGTCCAGCATTCCACAACATTAGTGAGTTATTCAAAGAAGTTGTCGACCATAGCCATTTACAGCTCAGCTTAATATTATGGCCTCGTGGTGCATACTTCATTTTTATACTTTTCTGCTGGATGGTTAAGACCTAGATAGAGCAAGACTTATATACCAACACATGTACTTTATGTTTCCTATGTGGTCAGTGAAGTCCTCTCAGGGTTTATCTTGTAGTCCTGTACATTATTCTGTGGATCCTTTGTCTGTGTCATCCATATGGATGAGTCATGGCCAATGCTTGACCGGTTTTCTCTCTGTGAGAGCCTGAGAGAAAGATTTCTCTCCATGTGACTCTCCCCAGGCACACTATAGAACTTCAATCACTTTCCTCTGTGGCTCTATAATCTCCTTATTCAGAAAATTTGGAGCTCAACTGAGTTTCATGATGTTGTAGTACAGGTTCTCCTATATCCTGAGTCTTCGCTGACCTTGAAAAGCTAGAGCCTAAATGTTGGCTGGCCTTGTGGCTCTTCTATTTCTCCAATTCTGATTTGTGAACTTAGGTTGTTAACCATCCAGAAGAAAAGCTGATTAGTATCCTGCAGCAAATAGGGTCTCCAACTTAGCATGATTTTTTTGCTCCAATTTTTTCCAGGTTTCAGTGAACTCTTTCAATTATTTTTCTTTTGCATTTTTTGTCTGATGCTGCAGTATTTTGAAGCCCATTATTGTTTTCATTCAGAATATTTAATCTGCTCTTATTTATATCTTGTATTATTTTTATGTCATTCACTTATTTATTATCTCTTTAATTTAAACAGAGGTTTTTGTGCCTTAGAAACACATACTTAATGAACAAATTTAACATAATAGTTTTAAAAAATCATAACATTTTATGTATCTTTACCTGCCAATTATAACCTGTCAGAATCAGTTGCTATTTCTTTAACTTTGTAAAGTTTAGGTTTTTTACATTTTGAAACTGTAAAATTTCTCTTCCAGCATTTTGAAAAGTACACCCAGATATTATATTTTATAGTAGAAGGATGAATTTTGAAAGTGTGTATTTTTCAGCCTTGTCCTCACATGCATTCAAGAACTTGCCAACAGTGACTTACGAGGTGCTGTGTCTCAACATTCATGTTTGTTTGGCAGATCCTGAGCTATATTTGGGGTGGTTATTAGCCACTTCTTATGAAAAATAGTTTGGCAACTCTATCAAAATCTCATGAATGAAGTGAGATTTTATTATGATTGAGAACAGGAACTTTTCCTCATATCATGCATTTTCCAAGGCTTACTCATTTGAGAGTATCTACAGTGTTTTATCCTGTTTGCTAGTTTATTTGTATGCCTTTCAATATTTGAACACCAAATGAGGGTCTTCTGAACATAACTTGCTCTCTCCCTTCCTGCTTCTTTGTCCCTATGAACTAGGCATTTTAGTGCAAGTTGATATGTCATAGTTCTCTAAACTGTCTGACTTAATCTGAAAGTTGTTTTGTTATATTTTGCAAATTGGCAGACCCAAAATCTAGGAATTAGCAGATTTTGTATCTAGTAAGGTCATTCATTTCCAGTTTACTCATACTTAAATTGTTTTTACTAGTAGCCATCTCCCTCTCATTTTGCTTTCTTTTTTTTTTCTTTACCACCTTCCCTTTGGTTCTTCATATAGTCAGCCTCTCTTTGTGTGTTCTACCATGGAGAAGGACACAGAAGGAAGTTCTTTTCTGTCTCTGTTTGCAGTGGCCCTAATATACCATAAGATAGTTGCTTTCCAAGGGCTGATCTCCGAATAGATTTCTGTTAGCATGCTAAGTTTCAGCACATCAATTTTGAAGGGACACAAGTATGCGGGCTATGGTATCTAGTTATCTTTTCTCTTTTAGATTTATCTTTCTGATTCAGTTGTTATTTCCAATGCATCAGTCTTCATTGTAGTTTCTTCTCTTGGTTCTACTGTCTAAAAATCATTTGAAGGAGGTCTTTTGCTTATTTTTTGTTGTGGCAAGTGGTAGGCTACTTTTTTCTCCTATTTAGTCTCTTTTGATCAGCAACAGTTCCGTGCTGCAATTTGTTCACTTTGGTTCACTAAGAAGAGTGTCATTGCATTTTTTAAATATCCCAGGGACAGGAACAAAAGTGTGCTACAAATGTGTGAGAATATGAGGAAATAGAGGCTAGTTCATGACAATAGCTAGGAGGGGAAATAAATGAGGAAAATGAGCATGAAATCATACTAGAAGGATGGGAAAGGCAGTAAGAAATACCCAGCAAACAACTCAACCCACTTTAAAACTCTCACTTGGAGTTTGCCATTGCTGGTAATTCTTTAACCTCTGTAAGCTTTAGATTCCTCAAGTGTAAAATTGGAAGGAAAATAATGTTCACCTCATAGAGTTTTGCAGAGAATTTTATGAGTTAACATGCAAAATGTCTGGCGTATTGTACTCGCTCAAGACACTGAAGTTCTCATTTATCTGTCATAAAGATTACTACAGCGTGTGGGAAGAAGTATGGTTTAAGCCATTTTTGCTGAAGGGAGAACTTAAAATTGAGCACACTTTCACCCTAGAGTGTAAATTCTCAACAGAAAATTGCAAAAGCATATTTAGGGAGTGAATGAAAAATAAGGAAAAGAAAACTGCATTTCAAGTTTTATCTTGCAGAACCTGGGAACCTCTGCTCTCGGCATGTAACATTTTGATGAGTGCTTGAGGGATTTGCAGCACCGTTGTGTTAGCTCAACTCACTTGGCTGCCTGCTTCAGCTGGATAATTTCAAACTAATGTCACCACTCTCTAAGTTCTCCAGTGAAAGAAGGCCTGGTCAGTTACTCTCAACTTCTTTTTATCTCATTCTGCATTTGTTAGTTAGCCTATTATCTCCTTACATCAAAAAACAACTTCAGCTCATAACTGCCTTTTTGACACTATCTACAGACGATTGGTGTACAAATCTGCTGAAATAAGCAATACCAGAATACCATCTCTGAACATCACCTCCTTTTAATTATCCTAGTTCAAATAATATTGTGTACTTTAGTTGTCATGTAGATTTTTTGAGGTGTGCAGATTTGTACACTGTAGGAAAATGGTAAATATCAGGTTGGAATAACAATAGTAGGTATAAATTCTTTTGACTTCTTCTGTCAGTGTTAGCCAAACTGAACCCAAAACTCAGGGGTTTTGCACTGAGCTACATCCATAGCCCCTTCTTAAAATTTACATTTATTCCTACTTTCACTTCAAATATAAATGAGAATCCTCTGTAGAGTAGAAGCAAAGCTAAAGATGTATTGCTACTTGAGAAACAAATAATAAACCACTTTACAAAACAAACCCTTAACCTGACTGTATGAACCCTGAATTCTTAGGGTCACTAAGATAGCTGTGTATGAGAACACATGAATTACACCAGTGTTCACACATGATCTCTTCCTGGAAAACAGCTGCACTGTACAGCACAAAACACAAAGCCAACATGAGGTCAAGGCCAGCTCCCACAGGGCTTCCTGTGCCCAGGTACTGAGCTCCAGACTGAAAACAGACTCCAGGTTGTTAGGCAGTGTACATCACGTTGGCACCTGACTCCTCCCATGGGCCAAGTCTTATGGGGAAGACTTGTTCTTCTCATGCCTCATTTTTTGTGGAGCTGAATTCTTCTAGATAGAGCTCCTCACACCTATGTTGCCATCGCTGTCACATTCTTTAGTGGTACCAAATATGCTATTCAACAAGGTACAAATCATACCTCCCTCTAAGTGGTGATAGTATAGTACATGGGCTGGCCATTAAATTGATTATCTAGCTCCAGGGAACCTTGATCTCCTGAGAGGATAGTGAAAGTAATCTGCTTGGGTAGCTGTTTATCTGGATGATCAGCATGCATACATTTGGCAAAATCAGCAGCATCTTTTCTTATATTATGTAGAGGCCGAAGGAAGAAACATCCAATCCTGTTCAGGTAATTATAGATCTTACAGTGGAGGCTTCTAGTTGGTGTTCCTTGATTAAAAGTGTCGAAAAAACAAACTTAGAAGGTAAAACACCATGAAGAGAAGTTTTTTGTTCAGCAGAAAAAATTAGCAGTGAAAGCTTGGCTTTGTGAATGTGGTCACTGGTTGCCAAATGAGAAGCATATTTTCTTGGCAAATACAATACGTTACAAGTGTGTAGTCCAGGGAAAGGTACAAAGATTCAGGTGTATCACCTTACACCTGGGCCAGATTCAAGAAGTGATACATTTGAGCAACTTTCTTTCTGTGCGCGCACGCGCACTTGTGTGTGTGTGTGTGTGTGTGTGTGTGTGTGTGTGTGTGTGTGGCGCAGGGTTTATAGGGTCTACAGGGTCTCTCTACTTAGATCAGACTCCTAGTGATTCTTCCAGTTGCAGTCTCAGGCCCGGTATGACTTTTTTTGGTGATGAAAAGGCAAAAAGAAGTTAAGGAAGGAAGACACTATGATGGCATATATGGCTGAATTTCATAATGGACATAGGTATTTTTATGAGGTAGATGAGACAGAAGATGACTTTGCTGCCTTCTGTGATGAGCAATTTGACTGCTAACAAACTTTTGTTTCCTACTGATATTGATCACTTTCTGGCAAACAGTACCCCAAGCAGTAAATGACAATGATGAATTTGTAAAGATATGTTTGAGTCCTAGGAAAGTGAAAAACACTTCATGTCTTTGGCAAATCACTGGTTTCATAGGTCCAGCTTTGCTCACTGCAGAAAGACTTTCCATAAAATGGAAACAGTGTACCCAGTCTGCCAAGAGCAGCATGATGGTGAGATAAGGATGAAGTCCTTCTGTGGGCTTTGTGGTCTTGTCTATAGTGTGGAAGAAGCATTGGCAAGTCATTATAAGTAACACCACAGTGTAGATTCCAGGCTTGTGTCAGAAAACACCTTAAAACTGAGGAGGATTTTGCACCTTAAAACTCAGGATGACTATAAAGTCATCAGAAAGAAGATTATGTTAGGTGTTTCCAAGTCACGTTGGATACAGAGAAACTCTGTTTCAGGCCCAGGGTATAACTGTTGCTGCCACCAGCTGAAGATTTGGAGAGCTGATATGAGATAGGTTGGGGATATGAAAATTTTGACCACCCTAGACAAAATGTTAAATTTCCCTATAAGACTTGGCCCATAGTGGGTCATGAAAAATACACTTCCTCATCAGAAATAATACTTAACAGCACTTAAAAAACAATATATTTAGCTGTTTTGATATTATTAGAGTCCTAATCTATTAGGAGCCAAGAGGAGACAGCAAAAGCATTTATTTTCTAGAGAAGATGAATGGAGATTGTCAAGGTTCATTCATGTGGCTATCAGGGCAGCACTGAGAAGAGTACATGAGGTTTTCAGCTAATTTCAGAGGAAGGACTCTTGAGGCATTAGCTGGAAGTGGTTTCCCATGAAAATATATGGTGAAAGCTGAAATTCTAGGGACAATGAATTTATCATTATAAGAAATTTAAATTATGAGTCATTTAAATGTACTAGTATAGGATGCTCTCTCTCCTCCTCCTTCTTGTCCTCCTTTTCTTAATCTTCCTTCTCTTCCTTTTTCATAGTTGTCATCCTCAGTTTTTAGAGACTATTTCACCATGCAGTTCAGGCTAGCCCTGAGTTTACTTTGTAGCCCTAGCTGGCCTCAATCTCCTAGTGATTTTCCTGCCTCTGCTGCCTGAGATCTGAGATTACCATGCATAGTTAAAACCTATTCATTGTTATCCACTCAAGATTTCTTTATCTTTTGTTAGTGACTATAATACATCCATTTTATGAAATCATTAAGTCTAACGGAAGACAAGAGTGTGTCACTATTTGACAATTAGAAAGGAAGAGTTAATGGAACAATGTGCCTCTACATTTCAGAATCTGAACCCAAGAGACAACATGTATAATCACTCCTGATATGACTTCAAGATGTCTATGTGTGTAAGCCATGACAAGAAGAGGCCATCCTAAAAATTAATGAAAATCTATATCGTTACTCAAGAACTCATATTCCCTATAAACAATAAAAATATTTCCTGGTTTCATTGGAGTCATTTTGGGAGTAGAAAATAGAGACAAGCACCCAAAGCTAAGATCCAGAAGTACTAGGCCCTAGCACAGCAGGCAAAACCTTTTGCCTTAGTTCAGTTTAGTTGATGAGGCAGTACTCACATTCTTAGACAAGTCAGATCATAGTTTTCAAGATACACTAATGTGCATATTATATATTAGAAAATAAGTCAATCAATAGCCTATAATATGTACCATTTGGAAGTCGTTGAGCCTTATTTCCTGTAAGTGATGTTAGGAATGGAGGAACTGGGCTGAGGTGCCTGTTCTCAGCTAGTGGCAGCTGTGAGAAAGAATCATGTTGCCTAATTACAGTAGCTGAGCCTCGCAGCATGGCAAACGTATGTGGCTATTGATTTCACTGTAAATAATATCCACTCAGCTTCTGCAGGCAGCATGAAATGTTCCCCTCTTGACATGATGTATTCAGCAAATAAAATCCAACATAAATTTTTGCTTGAATGTAAAGGTATGGTGTTTTACTTGTGAGAATTCAAACTCAGTTTATGCTCACATATCATTTGCTAAATGCCTGGACAATGTGTCTCACTTCAGAGGTTCACAACAACCTCTACTTTATGACCACTGCTGGCTTTAAATTCTACTACATGTGCTCTTCATTCCATTCTTTCTGTATATTCTCAGAGATTGAATTTAAATCTAGTTGAATATTGATTATTATTAATTTCTGTTTCCCTTTCAGATACACATATTTTCCTTCTTCGTTCACATACCTATGTTATTAGTTTCCGTTAATATTGTGTCTTCAGAGAGACATCCCTTTAACAGTCCAGGCTTGTAACATTGATACATACTCCTTTTAGATGACTAATGGTAGTACTTCATTTCTATCTTTGTAAGTTTGAGAAATTTAAAGGTGTCATAATCTATGGAAGATAGCACTGATTACAGTTTAATATACTACACTGCACAAAAATATGTAGGCTGACAATAACTTACCAAAGTATTAGTGAACTCGTACAGTAGCTTGAAGATGTTTATTGTTACAGTTTGTGTGTATTTGTCCCCTCTAACCTCAGTTAGTCATGGGACAGACTTAAAGAGTTTGTGATTAACACATGACCCAGGCTAGGATTAAGGCTCTGAGTACGGATGGGATTATGGGTGTGAGTGCTACACCCAGCAAGGGGAAAATAAGGACCAGAGAGGCTCATCTCTGTCACTGCTGCCTTTTACCTTTTACCTTTGCTCTCTTGTTCTTTGCAGCTGCCAGGAAAGGCTGCTATCTACTATGTGCCAGTCTGCCTTAGAACCAGCTGAGTATGGACTGAAACTTACACTACCTGTGAGCTAAATCAACTTATTCTTTCTGTCAGGTATTTTGTCCCAGCCACAACAGAAGAGTAACTGAGACACTGATTTGACAAATGATTACTCTACCACAGTCATGTTTTCTTATTAGTCAGCAATTATGTAAATAGTAGCCCCTTGACACACTTTATTTGCTCAACAGCACTTAGCAGCATTTCTGTGTTGTTACCTTTGTTAGCAGCTGCTCATCGTTTTTAGTATACAAGGTCTTGGAAATTAAATTTGGTCCTTGAAAGGGCATGATATTTATATTTCTCAAATTATGATAACGTTTATCCAGTTGTCTCCCCACAACCTCTTGCACTCACATTGCTGTGGCTTTTGGAAAGTGATTGGATCATGGTGATGGGATTCTCTTCAGTGCATTATCCTGGGTGGTGTGATGTGGGTAGGTGAAGCCTGGTAGGAAGAGATGGGTCCCTCTGGTTGTGGCCTGGAAGGTACATGTCATTCCTCTTCCCTTGGTCCCTCTCTGCTTCTTACCTATCATGCCATGGGCTGTTGCTCCTCTACCGTGCCCCTCTTCTCCCTCATTGTCTTAGAACCAGGTGATTATGGACTGAAACTCATATAAACTGTCAGCCAAAATAAACTTTTACCCCATTAACTTGTGAGTATTGAGTATTTTGTCCCATAAATAAGTAATAAAGATGCACATTATTTTTTAAATGTATTAATTATTTAATTAAGTTCTTAGTAATAAATTTAGAACACTAAGTTATGAGGATAAATTCCATTTGTCAGAGCAAAAAACAGATAATAGGAAGCCCTGGAGGTGAGGAACAGCTTTAATTTTGGCTAAAATCTGTGTGTTCCTCATAATCCAAATTGCACTGCTCTGAAATCTGGTTTCTGTGTTTCTTGGTGTTGAAGGTCTCACCCTCCTGGTGTCTGGGTTTCCACAGATGCTTCTTCTTAAAGTAAACATCATTGAGGTGTTTGGGGATTTTCTCTTCGCTAATATCAATTTTTATAAGGTGGCAATGACAAATTTCTGGTGTGTTCTTCCTAGAGGAACATAATTAAGGCTAACAGATCCAGTCACAAGTAGCAAGCTACTGGCCAACTGCTTCAGGAAAACCACTTTCTTGCCTCTGTGATATCCAGGGAGGATGATCAAGATGGTACCAGGAGTGATGCTAGTTTGAAGTTGCCTCACATGCGGAGTGAAGGGTTTCTTCCATGGCTCGAGAATTTTCAGGGCACATCTTCATCTGGCAGTATCTAGGCATTTTTCACAGCTTGACCACCTAGGTACTGCCATTTTTGTCACCACCAACTGGTTTTGTTATCATAGCAAGACCTTTCTCCTTCTTTTTCTTTACAAGCTTTGGTTTAGCGACCGTGTACTTTCTCTTGTATAAATTCTTTCTGAAATACATAGCAGACAAGGAGAGTACCCGCCCATTCCTTCAATCAGAACAGGATTTCGACTGCAGTGGGTCTACCCCTTCTTGGTCTTCGTTGCCTTCACCTTACTTTTTTTTTTTTACCAGTACCACTGACAGCAGTCTTCTTCGTTCGAGTTTCTTCTCTTTAGTGTCTGGCTTCTCAGTTTTTTTCAACCACAATCTTGCAAGATGGAAAAGAAAAAATAAGTTTATCAACATACATAATTCTTCTTGTAATCCTTTTATATATTTTCATTTCAGAGGCAAGAAATTGAAATATAGGAAAATTATACACTGAGATGAATATTTTTTAGTCAGTTATAGTTATAGAAAGCAGTTATTACTCAAAGGCAGAAGTTTCTGATGTACCAACATCAAATGATCACGTAAGAAAAATTGTTGGTCTACTACAGAAATTATATGAAAATGTGAACGTCAACAAGAATGTCCATAATGCTCATTTTTTGACACAAAAGTATATTCTATTTTCTATAGCAAAACACCAACAGGAGCTACTCCAAAACATTATCCAAAATTCTTAAACAATTCACTATTTCATGTGAAAATCCATTTGATTGCATGTACTGGGTCCTGCATGTTAGACTATAGAGGGATTGAGGAGTCAGACTCAGTCATAACAGGTAAGCTCCCCTACCAGGTTGGTGCGGGGGTCACTAAGCAATGATTCCATGATTTTATCTACCTGATTGGGAGGGTTTACTGGATTGGAGAGTCAAGGTCTGCAGATCCATCCGATTTCTTTCAATGTTCTTTTCATTTCGCATGGTGCTGCAACTTTTTTTGGAAAATGCATTAAATTGTATTTTAAAACTGTTCACAAGTACAGCAATTTAAATTACATTTTCAAATTTAAATTTATTTCCTGGAAAAAATCAGCACTTTTAGAAATTATAATAGAGCATCTATCCACACGACAGGAAATCCTCAAACTATGAGCACATGCTTTGCCTCTTCTGTTACGTCTTTTGAACTTGAGAACCTTGTGTAAGATCGACAGAAGTACTCAATGTTCCCTGAGTTATGACCACTTCCATAATGTTCAAAGTTTGCTTTTCAAAACTTACTCAGGAAATTAAAAAATTTCTTTGATATGTAAAATAAAACAGATTTTTAAAAAATTCTCTTCTATCCTTTTTTGCTTTCTAAAGCTTGCTGTATTCTTTAATGTTAACTTGATCAGGAAATTATAGACAAGGGACTTTCTGAATAGAATCCCAAATACACAAGATTAAGAATAAACAAACTCTATCCTATCATTTTTTTTAAAAAAATTATGACAGCAAAACAAATAATCAGCAGAGTGAAGGGAAAACCTACAGCATGGAAAAATAATATCAGCCAAATATTTCTCATTCAGAGGACTAATACCTGGAATACATAAAGATCTCAAAAAAAATTTCAACCCGCTAAAATAAAAACAAACCTCAATTTAAAAATGAGCTATTGAAATGAACACATATTTTTCAGAAGTACATATGGTAGATAAATGTATAAAACTGTTCCACTTCTCTGATCACTAGAAAAATACAAATTAACACAGAAATTCGCTTTTACACTACAAAGAAGGTATCATCAAGAAATCAAGTAATCACAAACCCTAAGAGGATTAGGGGAAGAAAACACTTCTGAGAGCCTGCTAAATAGCTCAGCACTATGAACACACTCAGCCATCTGATCTTCAGCAAAGGGGCCAAATAAGCTTACTGGAAAAAAGATAGGCTCTTTAACAAATGGTTGGAAAACCTGGCTTTCTACATGCCAGAAACTAAAACGTGATGCAGCTCTATCACCATGCACTACGCTAAAGTCAAAATGGATTAAAGATCTAAAAGTTAAAACAGAAACACTCAATCTACTGGAAGAGAAAGTAGGAGGAACTCTTGAAGACATAGCGGTAGGTAAACAGATCATGAACAAACATATATTCGCAAGGGAAACACTTGAAAGAATCAACAACTGGGATGAACACTTCTTGAGGAGTTTCTGCATGTCAAAAGAAATTGTCAACAGCCCACAAATTTTGAACAAATCCTAACTGATAAGCAATCAGACAAAGGTCTTCTGCCTAGAATATATAAAGAAGTAAGATATAACAGGGCCCTCAAATGCAAAGACCCAATTCAGAAATGGGCATCTGAGATGAATACACACTTCTCAGAGGATGAAATTAAAGAAGCAAATAAATATATGAAAAAATGCTCCACATTGCCAGCCATTTGTGAAATGCAAATAAAAACAACACTGAAATACCATCTCACTCCAGAAAGAATGGCTATCATAATGAAATCAACAACAAATGTTTGAGAGCTTTTGGGGAAAAGGGAACACTTCTCCCCTGCTGGTGGGAATGTAGACTCATACAACCATTGTGTAGGTCAGTGTGGAGACCCCTCAAAACAGTAGGACTGTGAATCCCATTCAAACTGGCTATCTCCTTAATGGGAAATTTCCCAGAGGATCTGAAAACACTATATCATAGTGATAGATGTGTACCTATGTTTATAGCAGCACAACTTGTGGTAGCAAAATCTTGGAAACAACCAAGATGTCTGTCACATGAGGAATGGTTGAAAAAGATGTAAGAAAAAAAAAACAAAAAACACGATGACACAGACAAAGGATCTACAGAATAAGATACAGGATTACAAGATAAACCCGAGGGCACTTCACTGAACTCATCAGAAACAAAAAGTACATGCTTTGGCATATAGGCATTACTCTATCTAGGTCTTAACCATCCAGCAGAAGAGTTTGAAAATGAGGTATATCATGGGGGCCACAAAGTTTAGCTGTAAATGGCTATGGTATACAACTCAGATAACTCACTATTGTTGGGGAATGCTGGACTGTGTTGAATTGTGTCGCCGAGTTCAGGCACCTAAATTGCTTAAATGACAATGGAGTGTTCATGTTTGACAGGTTTAGACAAAGGAAAGGGTATAAAAAGGAAGAATCATGATATGTGTGTATGGACAGTACAGTTGGGATAGATACACCGTGCTTCTATATAATTGTATGAGAGGCAAGATTTGCACTAATGGTGGTTGGACAGGATATTATGTCGGCTTCTAGTGCTATGGACAACCACTAGAAAAATTACAAGGTAGAAAGTATTATTGAATCTTTGACATAATTCAGGTATAAAAATAAGATATGTAAACAGCTGCACTCTCTAAATTTACTGATATGAAACATAAGCTATAATAATGTCTGTAAGTATAATATCATGTATGCAACTTGTACAATACCAAAACATTATGAGAACAGTTTGCAATGTATTAAATTATCGAATCCTTCCTGTCAAGGTGTCTTATAACTGTCTCATTAATATTTGCACTTCAATAAAATAAAAAATAAAAAGATGTGGTATTTCTGAAATATTACTCTGCTATAAATAATGATAAACTTCAAGCATTTGTATTGAAGTGGATGCCACATGAACATATACTCATAAGTGAAATAAACCACACACACATGTGCAAATACCATATGGTCTCCCTAGTACAAGAAGTGAAAAGACGAAATACAAATAGAAATGTACAACAACAACTAAAAACAATTGAGTCACATAGTTAGGGCAAACTGAATGACATATGCTGCAGCGTACTAAACAGCTTTCCTTCAGGATGCTTAACAACCTAACTTCACAGATCAAAACTGGAGAAATAGAAGAACTGCAAGGCCAGCCAACATTTTGACCCTAGCCTTTCAAGGTAAGTGAAGACTCAGGACATAGGAGAACCTGTACTGTATTATTATGAAACTCAGTTGTGCCCCAAATTTTCTGATCAAGGAGATTATGGAGCCACAGAGGAAAGAGATTGATGATCTATAGTGAGCCTGGGGGGAGTCAAATGGAGAGAAAATTTTCTCTCAGGCTCTCACAGAGAAGAAACTGGTCAAGCATTGACCATGACTCATCCGCATGGATGACACAGACAAAGGATCTACAGAGTAAGGTACAGGATTACAAGATAAACTCTGAGGGGACTTCACTGACCTCATCAGAAACAAAAGCTACATCTCTTGGTATATAGGTCTTGCTCTATCTCGCTCTTAACCATCCAGCATAAAAGTATAAAAATGAGTTTATAATCTGGGGCCATAATAACAATTGAGCTGTAAATGACTACAGTGAACAACTTCTTCAGATAACTCTCTGTTATTGTGAAATGCTGCACTGTGTTGCATTGTGTCGCCAAATTCAGACACCTAAATTGATTTAATGACAATGGATGCCCATCTTTGACAGGTCTAGACAAAAAAAGACATATACAAAGGCAGAATCATGATGTGTGTGTATAAGCAGTACACTTAGAATAAATATGACGTGCTTCTGCATAATTCTATGAGAAGCAAGATTTGCACTAATAGTGGTTGGACAAGATATTATGTTATCTTCTAGTACTATGGACAATCACTAGGAAAATAACAAGGTAGAAAGTATTAATTATTGAATCTGTGATATAATTAAGGTATAAAAATATAAGTAAACAGCTACACTGTCTTTATTCCCTGATTAGTGAGATATAATAATGTCTGTAATAATGTCTGTAAGTTTAATATCATGTATGTATCTTGTACGATACCAAAACATTACAAACACAGTTTGCAATGTATTAATTTATTGAATCTGTCCTGTTAATTTGTCTTGAAACTGTCTCATTTCTATTTGTTCTTCAATAAAATAAAAAAGTATAATAAAATAGCTCTGCAGACTACAGCTTCTGCAAGCAGGTTCAAGGGGTGGGACTTCACCCCTTGGTGCTGAGATGGCAATTGACACTCAGTGTGGTGGCATGCACCTATAATCTCAGCTCTTGGGAAGCTGTAAAATGTCAGATCACTAAGAGTCCAATCTATGGTGACACCCTCAATGCCCTATAGACTCCCCCAAAATACATAAAAAAAAAGGAAAGAAAGAACAAGAAAAATAGAAGAAGAAAACACTTCTGTTTTGTTGGTGGGAATATAAACTAGTAAAACTATTATAGTAATCAGTATGGAGAAACCTAAAAAAGTAAAAAAGAGAAATTTCATTCAAAGAGTTAATGACATTACACTGATATGTGCGTACTTGAGTTTATTGTAACACTATTCATAATGGCTAAATCTTGAGACATTTTATATATTCTGCAGATATAGGAACAAAAAAAATGCTGATTACACACAATGGAGTGCAACTGTGTAGCAAAGGATAAATTAGAGTCATTTTATGGGAAAATTGTATGAAGCTGGAAAACATATTGTTAAGTAAAATACCATATGGTTTCAGTTATACAAGAAACCTAGGTACAAATGAAGAGTGAAATGAAAGATAGACAATGGAAAACAAGGAGTAAGATCTTTTACAAGTGAGAAGGAGACCAAAAAATAGACAAGAAGAGAGGAAAAAGAGGAGACAGGGCTGAAAAAGAGGTATAATATATTGCTTTCTTGATTTAGCCAGAGAGCTCAGCAGACTAAAGCACCTGCTTGGCTACGCTGAGATGGGGATTGAGACTGGGTGTGGTGGTGTGTGCCTGTATTCCCAGCACTTGGGAGCCTGAAAACAGGAGGATCGCTGCAAGTCCAATCTGCGTAATGAGAGCCTGTAGACCCTGTACTAAATACATTTCTAAAAAAATGTGTTATCTATATGTGCCAACTCCCCAGGAGATATGCAAATATTACATCCTGCTAACATGTACTGATAGAGAAATAAATAAATCGTGCCAAAGAAGATGGAACAAATACCAAAACCTCATTTCATGAGAGGCGGCTACCCAACAGTGGTCTGCTCTGGGCCCATTTCTGCATTAGGGTTAAAAGTTACAAAACACTCTGCCTTTTGCTTTGAAATCAGATCTACGTTTGTTGCAACATCTGATTTTGCTAATAGATTTTTTGATGGAATGGCTCAAAGTCAAACCAAGTAGTAATAGCTCTAAGTTTCCATTGTGCTATTATCTACAAGTTAAATTTTCCCTGCCGGCAACACAACACAGCTTTGAAATAGCACTTTGAACCATCACCACAGATGACCCCATGTACAGAAACATTCTGGGACCCATGCTTCTTCAGAATGTCCTAATCGAGAAGAGGCCATGTCACTACACATGGGCTAAAATCCATTTTGAATATTTGAATCTTAAATTACACAAAAACATTTTTTATAGGAACACTAGTCAAAAGATGTGAGTAATGTTGAATGTCCAGTGCAAACAGTAGTAATATGTGAAAGATACATTTCCAAATAAGCATTTTCATAGGACAATGATTTAATTTTTATTGAAAATTGTCCACCTTTGGATTATCTTAGAAATAAACCTTATAGATAGTTATTGACCTATAATAAACAAGGAGCTTTTAAAAATGTTGAGTAAAATGGGTAAGGGCTTAATCCTACAGGCAGGAAAAGAGAATCCATAGAATAGAAATGTAACTACAAATTACACAAAAACACACACACACATGCACACATAGTACATTGTATATACATTCAGTGTATACAATAAGAGACACAAAAGTTAACATTGTGATTAAATCCTGTTTTTCTCTAGTAAATTAACAAAAGTCCAAAAGTTTACTTATTCTAGTGAGACCAGAGGAAAAGGGGCACTCTTAGATGCAATTATTGGGAATTAAAAAATTAGCACAGCTCCCATGAAAGAGGTCTAATATTTGAATAAACAACATTACCCTAAATGTACACCTGAAAATTTATAACATATACGCACAGGGTTATTATGTTTACCTGTATTGAAATAGCATAATTTCATACATAATACAATTGTCCCTCAGTAAGACAATGCATGTTCAGCGTATTTACAAATGTGTCTCATAGCACACACATCAAATAGCTTTTAAAGGAAAGAGCAATATTGCAATAGAAAAATACAGAAGAGCCTGTGAGGTTTAATAATAAGTAAAATATGAAGGCTGTGCACTTTGTTCATTTTGCTATTATTAAACAATAAAATGTTCTGTATTTATTTGCAAGTTGATGCAGCATAAATGGTAGCTTGCATAAAGATTCCTTTATTGCCTTTCAAGATGAAAATGTATGTATGTAAGAATATGTCTCTAAGGTGATGATTGATCACAACGTATGTAAAGTTTCATATAATCTGATAATAAATATTTGTAATATTTAATTCAAGTTTTAGGGAAAAAAGAATGAAAAAATTAATATGAGAGGAACGGACAATAGAAGTGCAAGTTTTAGGTCATCCTGCTCCATCCTGCCCGCACCCGCCCAGCTCCTGAGACCTGCCAGAGACAGCACGGCTGACTCTGCCATCCTCCTCCAACCCCGCCCACGCCCGCCCAGCCAGAAACCAGCCTGAGACAGTGGCTGACTCCAGTGGCCTCCAGGTTCCCGTGCCAAGCTCGCCCAGCAAGAGCGAATTTACAGGACTCACCAGCTTCCCAGATCAGTGAGAGTATGGTGAGTCTGAGGGAGAGCCTTTGGCTTCTTCCCATGCACGCTATGCGGATCCCTATCCCCAACCCCTCCAAGCCAGTGACTGGCCTGAAACCTCAGTACCCATTCACCAACACCTCCCCGGATCCCCTGATATAAAGGCCACTGATTGAGTGGGAATTTCCCCGATTCCCTGGGCATCAAAGGTCAGTGAGTGTAGAACCTCAGGCCCATCGTGCCTGAGATACATTTCCCAGGGATTAAGCTGCCCGTCACCTCCTGTGGCCCGGTGACAGCTCCAGGCACACTGTGGCAGAGAAACATTTCCAGGCGATTACTGGTCCCACCCCACAGCCCCAGACCCAGTGCAGGTCGGTCTGGAGTGAGAACTCCAAGCCTGCCACACAGGAGGGACATTTCTCAGCAATCCACGGTCCCACGCTATGGACCAAAAACCAGCACAGCCTGGCCTGTGAGTGAGGGCTCCAGGCCCGCTGCACCAGAGGGACCTTTCCCAGCCTTCTTGGGTTACAGCCTATAGACCCGGACCAGCACAAGCTGGCAGGCTCAGTACAGCCTACTCATTCAATAAGATCATCCACTATCCTTTTGTGAGCCCAGAAAACCCACCAAAGCCCAGGCCCACCCACCTGGGGAACACCCTGCCTGACACAGGAGGGCTGACCCTGGGAACCAACATAGGGGAACCAAAGGAGCTGCAGCAAAAAAGGAACTGAACACAACAGCTAGACCCAGGATAGGCATACCTGGAAAATCTCAAACTTAATAGACTGGCACCTGAATCTCATAACAAGCCAAGGTTATAGCTGCACCAAAGCTCTACACCAAAGGTCAAAGATCAGTGCTATACAAAATGACAAAGAGAAGGGGAAAAATGCAATCCCAGACCTCGAGTCCATCAGGAAGGGCAGAGGATACTAGCTCAGCTGCAACGAATGAAGTAACAGATACAGCAGCAAAGGAACAACAGCAGAAAGCTGTAGAGGAAATAAAACGAGAAGTAATTCCCCAATTTAAAAAAGAAATATTTGAATACATAGAATCTGAAATAAAGAATAAATTCCAGAAACATTGGGTGGAACAACGATGCTCACCCAGAACAAGTGCAGAGAGCACTATTCCAACAGATATATATGAATTAACAGCATCTGAAGCAAAAAAACAACAACAGAAATAACATGAGGAACTCAAAGCAAAAATAAGTTCTAAAAATCAAAAAAGAACTTTTTGAAGTCATACGATCTGATATACCGAAACAAGTCCAGAAATATACAGAGGAAATCCAACTTGGAAGAAACACAGCAGAAAAAGAATTAATAACTAACTTTAAAGAAGACATGGATAAAAAAATTGAGGACATCAGAAATATGATGGATTCCTTGAATGAGCAATACAGAAAAGAAACAGAACACATGAAACACAGTCAAAGAGATATAGAAGAACTAAAAATAGCAATCACGAGTCTACAAAACCATCTGAGTGAAAGCGAAGACAGAATTTCAGATCTTGAAGATGCCAGAGCAGCTAGTGAGAAGGTGAGAAAGGATCTCTTAAAAACAACAAGAATGCAGGAAAAAATAATCCACCACCTGCAGGATGATGCCAGGATGAACAATGTGAGAATAATTGGTATCAACGAGAATGAAGGAGTCAATACAAATGACATAAAAAGAATTTGGGAAGAAATAATAGAAGAAAACCTCCCAAATATGAGGAAACAATCCAACATTCAGGTCACCGAAGCATACAGAACACCAAATAACTTCAACCCAAGTAGAAACACACCAAGACATATAACAGTTAAGATCGCAGAAATCCAACACAAAAATAATATACTGAAAGCTGCTAGAGAGAAGAAGGAGCTCACATTCAAAGGAAAACCCATCAGAATTAGAGCCGACTTCTCTACACAAACAATGAAGGCAAGGAGAGCATGGAGCAGAGTTCTTCCAGTCCCACACGAAAACAAATTCCAGCCCAGACTACTATACCCTGCAAAACTCTCTTTCAAGTTTGATGGAGAAGTGAAATACTTCCACGACAAAGAACAACTAAAGAATTTCATGATGACAAAGCCATCCCTCCACAGGCTGCTGAAAGAGATTCTAGAGAGAGACCACAACGACCAGAACTCCATGCAAAAGAATGGAAGGAACCCACTAAACAAGACAGTCAATTAAACACAGGTTACAAAGGAGTAAACAAAACCAGCTAAATATCATGACAAACATAAGTCAGCACATTTCAATTATAACCATCAATGTAAATGGACTCAATTCTCCAATTAAGAGAAATAGACTAGCACAGTGGATTAGGAAACAAAATCCAACAATATGCTGTATACAAGAAACACACTTAAAACAAAAAGACATTTATAGGCTCAAAGTCAAAGGATGGAAAACAATACTGCATGCCCCAGCACCTCAGAAAAAAGCAAGAGTAGCAATTCTGTTCTCAGACAGTCTCAACTTCAAACCAAGAATGATCAAACGACACAAAGAAGGCCACTATATATTGGTCAGGGGAAAAATTCAAGAGCAAGAAGTAACACTCATAAATATCTATGCACCAAA
>PVKA01009857.1:0-66658 GCA_004027165.1 Ctenomys sociabilis
AAAAAAAAAAAAAAAAAAAAAAAAAAAAAAAAAAAAAAAAAAAAAAAAAAAAAAAAAAAAAAGTTAACTTTTGGACAACTCATGACTGTGGTCTCGCCTCATGCATTGGAGACCTTGATAAAAACACCCCCTGATCAGTGGATGACCAATGCACGCATTATCCATTACCAAATGCTTCTGTTGGACCCTGCCTCGGTCCAATTCAAAGCTACTGCTCTAAATCCAGCAACTCTCCTGCCGGATGATGACCCCACCCTGCCACTCCATGACTGCCTTCCCACCATCGAAAAGATCACAGGGCTTCGAGAAGACCTGACTGACATCCCCTTGCTTGATGCTGAACTGGTTCTCTTCACAGATGGAAGTAGTTACATTCATGAAGGTAAGCAGGTGGCAGGGGTGGCTGTGGTCAGCCAGGATCAAGAGTTATGGCCTCAACAATTGGACTCTGGTACTTCTGCACAAAAGGCTGAATTGATATCCCTAGCCCAGGCATTGTGCCTGGGTCAAGGAAAATAGATCAATATTTATACGGACAGTAGATATGCATTTGCCACTGTTCATGTGCATGGGATGATGTATCAAGAGAGAGGTCTGCTCACTTTTAGTGGAAAAAAGAGTAAAAATGCATCCCAAATCCTAGATCTGCTGGCTGCCATTTGGCTTCCACTAAAAGTGTCTGTTATGCATTGCAAGGCCCATACCACGGGCTCAGACCCTATAACTAAAGGAAACTGTTTTGCCGACCAGACAGCTCAAGAGGCTGCCTTAAAATCAGTGGGGACAGAGGAAAGCAAGACCTTGCTTTAATGCTCCCCACCATCTCTGAACTGGTGTACCCATCAAGTGATCTTCACCTAGCAGCCCAGTTAAATGCCAGTCCAAGAGACTCAGACAAATGGTATCAGTTACCTAATAAAAGAGTCCTTATACCAGAAGCTTTGGGCAGAGAACTGATCCAACAAGCTCATCAGGCTACCCATCCTGGGGGCTCAAAGCTAGCTAGCCTATTCCGTGATCGATTCTTCATCCCAAATCTGTCTAGCCTACGCTGTGAACAGTGCCTCAAGGTAAGTCCAAAACACAACAAGCCGGTGAGTACCCTCCATTATCGGAGAACCACCCCAGGAGAACATTGGGAAATTGACTTTACAGAATTAAACAAGCTGGGACAAGGTGGATACAAGTACTTGCTTGTAATGGTGGATACTTTTACCGGATGGGTGGAAGCCTTTCCCACCTGCTCGGAATCAGCCCTTATTGTAGTAAAAAAGTAATCCAGGAAATTATTCCCAGATTTGGCCTACCCTTATCTATGGGGTCCGACAATGGTCCGGCTTTCAGAGCCCAAGTTACTCAAAAACTCGCCCAAGCTGTCCAAATTGATTGAAAGCTCCACTGTGCTTATAGGCCTCAGAGTTCAGGACAAGTAGAGCGAATGAATCAGACCTTAAAGTCTACTTTGATTAAACTCACTTTACAGACTGGTGAGAACTGGGTAAGCCTCCTACCTTTTGCCCTTCAAAGGGCCAGGTGTACCCCCTATGTTTCTGGAATTTCCCCTTTTGAGGCAATGTTTGGAAGACCTCCTCCCCTTTTGCCTCGCCTAGCTGAAGAAAAGATAGCTGAAGTAGCTAACCAAGATCTCATTAAGTCCCTCCAGGCTCTCCAGCCAGTGCTTGCCTCCATCCACCGGGTTTTTAGACAACAGCACCCTGTTCCTGACCCTCTGGCCCCTGGACTCCACCAACCAGCCACAGAACCAGGAAGCCAAGTGCTACTCAAACGTCTGGATCCAAAGGGACTGGAGCCTCAGTGGGAAGGACCATGCACCGTGATGCTCAGCTCCCCCACCGCGATCAAAGTCGCCGGAAAGCCCACCCGGATTCATCACACCAGCTTCAAGGAACTGCCTCCCCCAGACGAGTCCTCTGACCATTCAGCTACAGATAAGTGGACAACCATTAAGGGAGACAATCCCTTAAAATTAAATTTAAAAATGTACATAATCTTTATGCTAGTAATACTTTCTGCTGGCTTGTTATGCCCCAATGAAGCTATACCCCAACCCTATGCCCCTGATTATGGAATTTGGCAAATCACTGATTATGAAACTGGTAAGGTGTTAGCTAAAAATGGAACTGTCCAAGGCTGGAAACTTATTCCCAGAACTAAACAAACTAGTGAGTCAATGATTTGACTCACCCTCTTAACATCAGTGGGGAATGTTATACCCTGACAAAATTGACTCCATTTTGTTGTCCTTCTAACCTTGCCATGCATGCGCCTACCACTCTCAACTCCCTCACCCCTGTCACCCAAGCCTTATCTTGATGGGCATCTGCACCCCTCCCCTATTTTTGAGGATCTTGGCAAACTGTGTACTTTCGACCCCATACCCCACCAAGTGCTGAACTAATGACCCTGCCACTTTACAGGAATCTCCCCACCCTTCCCCTGCTTTTGCAGTTTTTAAGCTTAAATAGTGATCTCTGTAAATGCTTGGCACGCCTCTCTGTGCTGGACACGAGAGTTTGCCCCTGGGTACCAGCATAAATAAAGCGCTTCTTTTATTTTTGGATTTGCCTCGTTGTCATTTGATTTTTGAGTTACAACACCTGGGACCTAAGAGCGTGTCTCCTGCATGTAAGGAGGCACATCATACTCTCCCCTGTGTGTCTTTTTTCTGTTAATGTCTGCAAATTTCATCCATATATACCATAGCACCGTCTTGTTCCTTTTTCATGCCTGAGCAGTATTCCATCACCTGTGCTATGAGGTAGTGTGTTAATCTGCTCATCAGCTGATGCCTTGTTTACAAGTTAGATCAAATTAAAATCATAATGCGACATCACATGAGAACTAGGAGAATCCGAAAGTCAAATGACACATGTAGGTGAGCGCTGAAGACAATCAAATCTGAGTACAATCTGAACGGGATTTGGCATAATCACGCTGTGAACTACAGTGGTTTTCCAAGGAGGATAGGTACAGCATCCCCATATGATCTGGGAGTGTGCTCTTATGCACGAACACAAAAAGCTTAGGCCTAAATGTTTATAGTAACAGCGTTCATAACAGCCAAGCATGGTGGCAGTTGGAAGAAGATACAGTGACGTCTATGTGTGTTTGCCATCTTTCCACCACCGTAGCAAAATACTGAGATAGTTGGAGTGAGAAGAGGAAGAGTTTGTCTGTCCCGCAGTGCTGGAAGGTTCACAGTCCGAGTTCTGCTGTGGAGACTGCACGCACTCAGATGGGAGCTCACTGGGGAGACCCACAGGAAGACCCCCGAAGATGCACAGTGGTGGGGTGCAGGGACCCTGGCTCAGGACGGCTCTGCCCTGTGAGCCGAAGACACAGCGCCCAGGCAGTGGAGTATGCAGGGGAGACCCGCAGGAGTGGAGGGGAGCGAGAGAAGTTCACAAGCCCCAGGAGCCCCACGTCTCGGAGATATCTCCACCTCCCAGCAGCACCGGACACCAGGGAGCAACATGGCAAGGTCTCCAACAGGGGAAGCGGGAGGTCCCGGCTGAGCGGGTGAGTGAGGCCCGAACTGACAAGAATAGGGGTGAGCGCTGAGACGGCGCGCGGGGTGCGCGGACCTTAAGAATGTCGTTGCGAGTGAGGAAGCCACTGACCAACGCGGGTAAGGGCCTGTGCGTGGAACTGCCCGAGGAAGGCGGCCGACGAGAGTGCCTGGAGGACGGTGCCGGTTCCCCTCGGTGACGAGAATGCTCCTGCAGTCTTACCCCGGGAAGGGTTGTGCTGCGACTGCGCTAAACACCAGGAAATCCCACACTTTGTAGGGCAAGCTGTGTGCCCTGCTACACAAACCAAGCTGGGCAACCAAATTAATGCATGGTTAGGGTCAGAGTGGCCCTCAGGGAGACTCTGTTCTCAGTCAGTGAAATTTTGGACTGGAAGCACATAGAGGATTGAGTTTGGAGCCAAGGCACCACTGTACCCCAATAATGCTGGGTAACACAAGGAGGCAGAGGCGTGGGTCGGAACTTAGTACCCCTGTAGGCCAAAGGGTTGTCATGCAGTCTCTTCACAAGAGAGATGGTTCACAATCATTTTTGGATAGGAAAGGATCCACATGGGAGTAGCCAGAGACGAAGGAGTCAGGGACAGTGAGGCTAAAGACACTGGAGGGGGCCAGCAGCTGGAGTCTTGGGAAAGGGAGGGAGGCTCCTGAGAGAGTTGGTTCCTCTTGGGTCCCGCACAGCCCCAGGGTTAGAGGCGAGTCGTCTACTAGGACATGGTGGGCCCTTTGGAGGATGAGGCCAGATGTCAGGGGGCAGGGCACACCTGTGCTCTCAGCACTCTGGGAGGCTGAGGCAGGAGGACAGCAAGTTGGAGCCCATCCCGGACAATGTGAGGCCTTAGTGAGACCCTGTTTCAAAATAAAACATCAGAAAGGACTGGGGGTGGGGGACCCGTAGGTCACTAAAGTTGTTCTCTCCAGGGAAGCTGTGGTTCCCTAGACTCTCCCATCCCCTCTCCTCACTTTCAGCCATGAGCACAGAGATTCTGTCTACCACCTGTGCCTAGCGTGATACGTGGCCCGCCTCCAGCCCCACCTCCACAGTGCCAACCAATCATGGGCCGCAGCCCCCAAACAGCCAAACCAGAACTCCCCTCCTTACATCCGCTACCCCAGTATGTGTTTGGTGCTAGAGAGCACAGATGCACAGTGGTGAGATGCAGGGATACCCAGACACTGCCCCAGGAAGTCTCTTGCCCTTTGTGAGCTGAAGACACAGCACCCACGTAGCGTAGCTGCTTAGCAGGGCACTGAAGTTCTACCAGAGGCTTGAATTCTGTTCCCTCAATGCTCAGATCCTGAGCTCCTTTCCACTGGGCAGCAGGGCTTGGGCTTCTGTGTTTTCACAAAAAATGCAGAATTCCTCTCGACAGGTTGCATCTAGCATTCCAGGCCAAGTTGAGACAGGGCAATTGGCCAGGAGGGCAGTGTTTCAATTTTACTCAATGCTTATGGTTATCTGAAAAGCAACACCATTAGGAAATGCTAGCATGCTGCCCTCGAATACACACGTTCGTAACGCCAGGTGTGCGGCTGCCAAGGTATCTGGGCCCTAGATTGTAATTTGGACCTGGGTAAGGAGATGGGCAGGAGGAATCTTAGCTAAAGGCTGTGTCCCTGTGGGGACCGCACCCCAATATAGAGAAAAGCGTGGCTCAGCTAAGTTCCATCCAAAGCACTTTCTCCAGGAGTTGGCCAAATCACTGTCATTATCACCTGGCCTAATGCCTGAGCTCGTCAATAAAGCACCCAAATTAGAAATCCCCTCCCGGCCCCACCCCGCTGCCAAGCTGGGCCTTGGGGAGCTTGCGCCGCCCTGAAAGTTGGCCTGTGGCATGGGGCAGAGTCACTGAATCATGTGTATTCCCTGTTAGAACATGTTCTGTGTGCTTAAGAAACACCACGACGCTGGATTGAGTCAAGTTACTGGGGCGACCACAGCGCGGGGAGAGCCAGGCAGCATCCACAGAGGGCAACAAGGCAAGCGGGCATCGAAACCCCGGCTCCAGCTGCTCCTCCAGCCGCAAGCAGCTCGGCAGAGCGGACTCAGGCCGGCGCAGCGCCTCCGCGTCACTCCCGCCTCCGCTCTTCCATTCCGTGCCCAGCGGTGGTTCATGTTTCGTCGGTCAGCACTGTATCTTCTCTTTACAAAGTGTTTTTGAAAAAAATTTAACTTCAGTTTCTCATTCTGTTTGTTTTTAAATTTATTTTTGGCTACAAGTTTCGTTCTCTCTTAGAGAAGAGAAAGCTCTGGAGAAATGCTGCGAGCCACCAACCTCTCTCCAGACCCAGTGCTGATCCAGGACCCCCAAGCCCTGAAGTCGTGGACACTCAGGCCCTTGAATGAAATGCCATCACGTTTCCTGGAGCCTGTGCTGCTCGTCCCCGCAGGCATTTTCATTTTCCTGTGCTGGAGTCCGTACCCAAGGCCTTCTCGCTGAGCTACATCCCCAGCCCTACTTTTTACTGGAGACAGAGTCTGTCTGGCTAAGCCGCTAAGCTTCCCAGGCTGGGCTTGGACTTGCACCTTCCTGTCACAGCCTCCCAGAGATTAGAGGTGTGCACCACCATGCCCGGCTGTCTGTATATTTTCCTCACTTTAGGTTACTTGTAAGTCCTAGATGATTTCTAACACAACTCAAATGCCAAGTAAATAACTGTTCTGCTGTATGGTTTAAGAAATGATGACAAGGAAAAAGTCTGTACTTCTTCAGCAAAGTTGCATTATTTATAAATAATTTTTTCCATGCACAGTGGTCGGTTGAATCCAGGGATGAGAAATTATGGAAACCACGGGTGGAGGGGTCACACCACACGCAGAAGAAGCTTCCATCCAAGGAGGCCCGGCAACTCCAGAGGCTGCGTTCTGCAACTTCAGTTGTCGTAACTGTGGTACTTCGGCCTCTGTCCTCTGGAGTTATTTTTCTTTGCCCTCCCAGATGAGAAAGTCAAGGCAGGCCGAGCCATGCCCAAAGTCGTCTTTGGGGAAGATTCTAAATGAGCTGTCTGCTGCCGAGTTCCCAGCCCTGCTGTGCAGCTTCTCTCCTGCATTAAACTGAATTTGAGTTTCAGTGTCCCACAAATAGGCTTTGGAGACCCGGAGATTCACCCCAGGCAGACTCTGGGCTCCGGGAGTTGTGCTTGGTGGATCCTGGGCCACCACAGAAGGATCTGCTGGGCTGGCTCAGGATTTGTCACTTTCTGGCCTTGACCAAAACCTCTAATCACTGTTGTCTGTATTAGGACGACCACCTCATTGGCCTTCAAGCCTCTCCTTTGTTCTGTTGTGTCCTTTTTAAAGCATGTGCCTCTCTGTAAGGGGCAGCAGGGGACACAGACTTTCCCCAGTCGGGCTCAGGTTTGGCAGAGTCCCAGAGCCTGCTGTCAGGACTCCACTCTGGGTGAAGAGCAGGACCGAAAGCAGCTGAAGAGTCACACTCAGAGCAGCCCTGAGGGATATGCTGGCAGAGAAGGTCTCCATAACCTCCTCCTTTCAGGACTTTTAGCAAAATCTTCAAAAGCAAGTGTCTTACACTTAGCTCTAGAGAGCCTGAGTTGGTGAAGAAAAACTAGAGAGAATCTCAAAAGTTGCAAGATTAGTCATCAGCAAAGATGCAAATTTTGATTTCAGGATGATCATGGTGTCCAGGAAAAGTCGAGATGCTCTTGGTGGACAGGTTTATCCCTTGGGAAGAGTCCAGAGCATGTTCAGCTGTGCCCCGCCCACCCTCTCCTCCTGCTGGGGGTGAAGCCCTCACATGCAGGCTCTGGCCATGCTAATTTCCCTCTACCACTAAGTCTGGCAGCTTCCAGAGTGTCAACTTCTCATTCTACTGAGGTTTCTTGACAATAGCAAGCAACTGACCATAGAGACTTTTCTAGAAAAGATTAGACATGGCACCAGGAGGTTGTTCACCCAAATGTGACATATTATTGGCAAACTTGCTGCCTTTTATCCCTAGAATTTTTTTTTTTTTCTGAACTGGTGATTGAACTCAGGCCTTTGTGCTTGCCAGGCAAGTATTTATCCTGCTGAGTCATTTCCCCAGCCCTTATCCCTAGAATTTTACCGCTTAAAAATTTAAGATTCATGGAGAAAAGTCAGTATGATGTATTTATTAACTTGTCACAGAATATACCCAGTCAGGGGCCAGGGAGATGGCTCACTGGAATAAGCGCTTCCCTGGCAAGCTCAAGGGCCTGAGTTCAATCCCTGCTTTGGCAAAAAAAAAAAAAAAAAAATACACCCAGTAAAAGACTGAGCAAGTTTTAAAACAGTAAAGAAAAACTGAAGAAATCTGTAGGAAGATGAAGGTCCCTGTGGACTTGTGTGGACTACCAAAGCACTAACAGAACAGAAGAATCCAGTCTCTAGGAATTCATCACAAACAGCGAGCTCTCTTCTAGTCTTTGTCTCCCATTTCCCTATTTCAGTTGAATTTATTTGAAGTGTATTTTATTTTGTCTCATTACAGGTTAAGTCTTTGACTCAAATCTGAAGGTGAGCAGATTGGAATCTCTGGTTCCGATGAGCTGACCAGAAGCAGAAAGCGCTGCAGCCTGTTTTCCTGGGCCGGGGAAGTCCGCTCTACCATTGTCCCCTGCTTCTGTCTTTTTCTTTTTGTATTTAGTACAGGGTCTACAGGGTCACGCTAGGTAGTTTGGACTCATAGTGATTTTGTTCTCAGTCTCCCAACCTCTGGGATTATAAGCGCGTGCCACCATGCCCAGTCTCAATTGCCATCTCAGCATGCCTCAGAGGCAGGGCTGGCACAGCACACCGGAGATCAAACCCTGGCCGCTGCACTCTGCCCAAGGAGGCACTTTAGTCCGCTGAGCTATCTGGCCGGCCCAAAGGTTAAGCATGTAGTCACCGATTACCTGGATTTTGTGTGTGTGTGTCAGGGATTGGACCCAGAACCTTGCACTTGTTGGGCAGGTGCTTAAGCCAAGGAGACCCTAGCCGTCTCCTTCAATATGAAATCTTCCATTGAACATTTTTTTGGCCCAAGGATTAACAAAATCTAATAATCCATAGTGCTGCTAGTTAAAGATTTTAAATTTTTAGCATTTTCACCAGAGTTGCGTATATCTAAATAGCATTTGTGCATTTTTCACAAGTACTAAGAAGCAAGCCAGCCTCCCCTATGGCCGTCTGTCCTCCAGAATCACCGGGGTCCTGCCTTGCTCCCTTGGGGTGCTCCTTCCTGGTCACTGGCAGTTGGCTGGCAATTTGCCTGGGCAAAGCCATTCGAGGGATTCAGATTTTAACCCCAAAATGTTACTTGATATGAAAATACTCTTTTTTGACCTTCAAAATTTTCAATATAAAGTACATCTGAGCCAATGAAGATGATCTTATGAGTTTAGGAAATCCGTGTCTGTACTTTCTTCATTTTCCTGAATTGTCTTCTGAGATTCAATCTTTAAACTAGAAGTCCTCCAAGAAGCTAGTGGCTTTGGAGAACAAGAATAGGGAAGGAATTAATAAAACACTTAAATGTTTTGCAGAATAGTGTGCAATTGCTTTGTAGGTTAGCAGCTTTGTAACAGTCAATAGTAAGCACATGGACATCCTGACACAAACCGGTGGCCAAAGATGGTGCTTACAGAGAGATAACCAAGCAAGCATCTAAAATACTTCTGTAAGGTCACAGGGGATATAAGTGGCCAGCAGAGAGTGTTGGAAGGAGATTCATTTTTGTATAGTAGCTCATTTCATGTTCATCAACTGTGTGACATGTTTTAGTAATTACTTTCTTTAAACATGTGTTTCAGAAAATTATGAAATATGATGATTCAGCTGTGTGGGTAAAGTTTTTAAAAAACGATCTAGAAAAGGAGTGGTTTTCTTGGCATGTGAAATGCCAAAGTGGACTTCAGAAGAGAAGGTTTAAATAGACCACAAGAGAACCACAGCACATCCCGAGAGTGCCAGGCAGTCCCAGGGCCCAGCAGGAGCTGGTGCACTCTGGTGACTGAGAGCAAAGCCGAAGGCCGGCAGTGGCCGTGACCCTTTCTCGCAGGGCACTGGATGCAGAGAGGGCGGGGAGCTTTGGGGGACTTCTCGGGGCCTCGGGATGCTATCCCACACACCCACGATCCAGTGCCATCGAGTAGGAGGTCCATGGCTTCTCTTTGCTTCTCCCTGAAGCCCAGGTGTCACACTAAGGAGAGGAGATCCCTGATCTTCACTCCGCACAAGAGCTCTCAGAGGTGCAGACTACGGTAATCCCAGTTGGAACCTGGGCGTGCTTCATTTTCTAGTAAATCTATTAACTGACAAAGCTTGAGGACCTGGCATGCATTTCTAGTACATCTTTTCATATGTGCACACATTTCTCCTGGAAATTAATGTGTACATAAAATAAACGAGGTCTTGGACTTTATAGCCAAATAGTGAGAAACAAATGATTTATGTTAGAGATTTAGAGTTGAAACTAATTTCCAGCCCAAATGAAATGGTCAATTGTTTTAATTTCTTAGTTGTATTATGAGGGAAAATTAAATTACTTTTACATATTTATCTTAACTACTTCAAAAATAATTCAAATTAGCTGCAATAACTTTATTAGGAAATTGTGTTCAGGGCAGTTTTAAGTTTACAGAAAGCTGAGAACAGACAGCTCCCACATCCTCCCATGACTACCTCAGCACCTCTGCTATTATGAGCATCCTGCCAGCAGGCGCTACACGTTTACACGGATGACTGACACAGACACGTGGGCTCCTGGTACTTGGCATCAGCATGGCCCAGGTTGAGGGTCCTGTGGCTGCTGACAAGTTTGTGGCATCATACGTGGCCTTCTTCTCAGGGTCCTACAGAGCAGTTTCACTCCCCCCAAAAATCCCTTGGAACACCACTAGTCACCCCCCAAGCACATTCCGACAGCCGTGGCCTGTGGAACGATCTCACAGCTCTTCTGTTTTCAGGGAGTCACGTAGATGAACGTGTGCAAGCACTTGAAACTCAAAGGCCTTTGGCACTTTGTGCCTGTGTTAAGGTTCTTCTGTGTTGCCCATGGCTTGATAGCTGGCTGCCTCACAGCACTGAAGAGCAGCCCGTCACCTCGATGTCCCACAGCCTGCACAGCCAAGTGCGAAGGGGAAGCACGTCTAGCTTTGGCACTGATGGTAACACTTCCGTGAACATCCACGTGGAGGTTTTATGTGGACGGGAGTCTCCAGCGCATCTGGGTAAGCCCAGTCACGTGGCTGGGAGCCTACAGCAAGATGGTGGCTGCCGGGTGATAGCATGCGTCCCAACTCACAGCGCTGCAGGACTCTCACCCAAAACACCTGCCCACATTTGCTTTTTGTTTCAAATTTTAATCATCTTAACAACTATGAAGTGAGATCCCGTTGTTCCAGTTTTGAAGTTCTCTGATCACATCACTATCTTTTAGGTACCTCATTTGCTATCTCTATGTCTTTTATTGGTAGAGTGGCTCCTCCGATCTTTTGACCATGTGTTTATTTGATGGCTTTCCTGTTGTTGAGTTCTAAGAGTTACTGTGTGCCTTGCAGGTGCCTATCCCGCTACCTCTGCACAGCACAAGTCCTTAACTCTAATGAGTTTTCTTGTTCAGTAACTTGTTCAGTTTTCTTGTTCCATAACTGATGCTTTGGGTGTTGTATTCAAAATCTATTGCCACAACTAAGGTTATCCAGATTTTAGCTTTTGTCATCCTTAAAAATTTTTGGCTAGGTATAGTGGTGCATATAATGCCAGCACTCAGGAGGCTAAGGCAGGAGGATTGCTATGAGTTCAAGACCAGCCTGGGCTACCAACAAGTCCTCATCTCAAAACAGATTTTCATAGCTTGCATTTGATATGTTGGGCCCTAAAGATTCTCTCTGAATTAATTTTTGAAGAGGACTAAGGTCCATGTCCACGATATCTTTTCCTACATAGGTGTGCAGTGATTCCAGTACCTCTTGCTGACCCAACCATCCCTTGCAGTTGCATTTCCCTCTCTTTGTGAAAGTTCAGTTGAATCCTTAACTTACAGTAACCCTACTACAAGCTGAGGGCTGGCCCGGTAGCTCAGCGGACCGAAGTGCCTGCCTAGGCAGACCACAGTGGCTGGGATCTGATCCCGGGGTCCTGTGCCAGCCCCGCCCCGGGGTGCGCTGGGACGTGGACTGAGACTGGGCGCGGTGGTGTGTGCCCCAGTAATCTCAGCACTTAGAAAGCTGAAAACGGGAGAATTACTACGAATCCAATCTAATAGTGAGAACCTGTACACCCTGTATACCCTGTCTTAGATACACACAAAATAAACCAGCCATGCTACAAGCTGAGAACACCCTGAGGTGCCCGATCTGCTGAGAGCTTAGCATTCCCTGCCTGCTTCAGATGTGCTGAGAACTCTTCTGTCAGTGTACAGCTGGGCATCAGAAGAGAGCATCGTGCCAAGCGCGGGCAGCCTGGGGAAAAAATCAAAACCCAACAGTCAAAGGAAGTATGGACTCTACCAGATGTGGTCACTCTTGTACCATTATAAGGTGGAAAAGCCATAAGGAGGAGCACTTTACGGGCACCTGTTCTGTGGCTCTGTGTCCACTCACTTCTACTTTTATCGGTATTTATTTTTTTGCCATATCATGCCACCTTAAACAATGCAGCTTTACAGTAAGTTTTGGATTTTGTTATTTAACTGTTTTTAACAATTTATTTAAAGTTTGTGTTTTACCTGCTGCTAGGCATGAGATAAGTGAAAATAATCATTCACAGAGAAAAAATTTCTGCTTATTCAAAGTTTTGCAAAAAGAGGTGTTTAAAAATGGAAATACTTTTAAAATGTATATTCTGTAGTAATTCAGGAGACTTAGAATGCAATTGCCTTTTAACTTTACCAACTCATAATCTAAATTTTTAAAAAGTATTTATTTATTTATTTATTTGGTGCAGAGTCTTGCTACACAGATTGGACTCAAAGTGATCCTCTTATCTCTGCCTCCCCAGTGCTGGGGTTACGGGTGTGCACCCGATCAGTGGCCAGCACACCAGGCCCAGGCATCTGGGGCTAGCACAGCCTGTGGTACTGGGGATCAAACTCAGGTCCTTGTGCTTGCCAGGCAGGCGCTTAGACCACTGAACTATCTCCTCAGCCCACAAACTCCTAATTTTAGAAGAAAACATCTCCTAACAAGTCTTTCATTTCTAGCTTGATGCCTTAAACATTTAAACATGAAGTGAGTGCAGTTTGATCCCTCTCATGTGAGTAGAGGCCCCAGGCAGGAATTCTAGGTGCGCCTGGCGTCCTTGTCACACCTGTGCAGCAACGTAACACACACCGTCACACCCGAATGCGTGCAATAATGAGATGAGGGCCTTTTTAATCCAGTGCTAATCTGACACTCAACTCAATAAAACCAATTTAATTTAACTCCCACAGTTAGTGCCAGTCATCACGTTGGCATCTGCGGGAAACCAAAGTGTGTAAAATATGATTTATTCCACAGAGAATCACAGCCTGATGACCTCTGTGATTCCTTCAATTTTGTAATCAAAAGCTGACAGGATTATGTGCTACAGTTGTGTCCTCCAAGAAGAGTACTAAATTAATGTGTTGATGGCAGTAACCTCTGGGATAGTATCATACAAACTAATTATTTACTAAAACATAGTTTGGTTTTGATTTAAATTCTACTTTTGCCCTTTGTCGATCGTAATTTTATAATAGTCTTAAGCAGTAATGGAGGAGTAGTGAGTCCATCTCTTTTGCTCTTGCTTTAAAAGCTGATAGAATGCAGAACAAGATCAGCCCAAGTTGTGACCCTTGCCATCTGCCTCACGTGGCTGCTTCAGGGTCACGTGCACTCTGCAGCGAGTGCTAGAGGCCAGGTGGGCCCAGGGAGCACCGGTTGCACCTTAGCACCTTCTGCCTCCAGGCCTGGCTCCAGGCTCTGCTGGACTTCCCACCACACCTGCCTTCTCCTGTTGGTGCTCACGCTCCTGACTCCGGCCCTCCCAGGCTGCACTGGGGCCTAGAAAAGCTACACAGGCTGAGTCCTCATCACCCCGGTGAAGAAGCAGCCCAGTCCAGCCTTTGCTCCAGGCCTGGAGGAAGGTGAGCAGGCCCACCCAAGTCCATCAAAGCCGCTCTGCACCCGTACTCAGCACCCACAGTGCCCTCTTCCTGTGCACGGCTTCAGATGTTTCCACTCGCCTCATAAATACTCCTTATGGACAAGGAATGATCCCATTCGGCATCATGCAAGCAAAGACGGGGGACTCATGATTTAAAAGGCACAGCATGTTCACTGGAAAATCAAGTCCACTCCTACATTCATTGCAGGCCTTGGAGACGGACGAACGAAAGTCTACACTCACAGGGCAGCACTTATACTGTGTTTGGAAAACTGTAGGGAGAGGCACATGTAAGGAGGAAATAGTTTCTTCCTTTTTAAAAAAAAAAAAAAAGAAAAGCTTTTTATATAAGAGATACAGTGCCTAAGAATGATGCAGAAGACCTTAAGTTTTCTCTGGTCTTGGTGGCAGCCTCAAGGCACAGGTAGATATCCTTCCACATGATATACCAGAGGGCTGAGTCTAAAACCAGAGTCCCACAGTCTAGGTGGTCAAGATTTCCAGCAATTATCCGTAGATCTAAAATTTCCTTAATTCTCTAGCATTTCCCTCCAACTGGGCATTCCAGAACACTGGCCAGCCAATTAAATGATTGAATGAATCTCAGAAGATGTGGGGTGAAACTGCGTAAGGATTTCAGGCTCTGGAGCCCCGTACAACACTTGGGACTCAGGATCAGCCAGATAGCACCTGCTAAGGCAGGCACAGGGACCGGGGTTCAATCCCTGGAATGCCGTGCTGGCCGCACTCCTGAGACACTGAGCCTGGATATGGTGGTGCCTGTAATTCCAATGCTTGGGAGGCTGAAAACAAAAGGATCACTATGAGTCTGATCTGTGTAGTGAAACTCTGTAGACCCTGTAATGTAATGTAAATTACATTACACACACACACACACACGGAACTGAGACCTTACCCCTCTCACCTATGGAAGATGAGGCAGGGGACAAATGTCTTCATGCTGTCCTCCTGTAAGGTATCTGCATAGGTGCCAGATACCCAGAGGCTAGAGCTAGGCGCCCCGAAGTGCAGGATGCAGTCTCAGTCCTGTCCTGAGATGGTTGCAGGACAGCGAGAGAGGTGGCAGGCCACAGCAGCACTGGTGTTCACGCAGTAAGTGCTGTCCGACATGTGACGGGGTCCACGCAGGTGAGCCGAGGGTAGCGTTCTACAGCCCAGCGGCGTTCTCCCGGAGCTTGGAGATGGGCCAGACACCAGGCTAAGAGCGAGGCCACAGACTGGGGATTTTCATGCACACAGGTGATCCCAAGACAGAGCCCCATTTGGGGATGGGGACAAAGGGTCCAAGTATTTCTGTGCCATTATCTGGTAGGAGCTGAGTGAATAAAACACAAATGAAGTGCGATTTCTTGCAACTCAGTGGCTACATGGTGGAAAGATGAATTCTCTCACCTAAGTATGCAGCGTAGCCTCAGGTTTTGCCTGGCCTGGGCTCACAGCCATCTGTGAGGAGCCCTGCAATCTGTGGGCCAAGAAGGCCGTGGGCAGACAGAGGAGAAGGAGGGGACAGCCCTGCTCCCATCAGACCACGAAACCTCAAGCTGACTGACAATATTTCCGGCTTTCCGGAAATACTCTTTCTCATCTAACTGCTCCATAATTTGTTCACGTGCCACGGGTGATCTGTGTGACCAAGTGCCACTTGTTGAGGTCCGCAAGTCTGGCATCTCAAGACATGGCTGTCTCTGAAGAGAAGCCTGCTTAACACGAAATTGTGAGCCAGCCTGGTGGACTTCTTTCCGAGACGAGCAGGTCAGGCAGGACACATTCAGAGGGAAGACCGTGTGTGAACACAGGTGGACGACAGCCACCTGCAAGCCACAGACAGCAGGCTCCACAGAAAATGAGCCTCCTGCATCCTGACTGTGGAATTCCAGCCTCCAGAATCGTGAGAAATTAAATTCTGTTGTGTAAGCTGTCCAACCTGTGGCATTTGTTATAGCAGTTCTTCCAAACCCGTACATAGTTATTCTAAAAATGTTAGCAAACATTTAGTTTCTGAAATAAATAGCGTAATCTGGACCAGGATCCCATGATTTCTTCCTACTTTGGAGGACATGATTTTTGGAGCATGCTTTCCTAAATGGAAATCAGATGTTTCTCTTTGCTTTCTATTTTCCAGAACCTATACCATATGTATTATTGTGTTTTCTAATTTCAAATACTTACTTCCATGTGATGTCAATTAGAAATGAAAATATAAACTCTGTGTATCACCGTCCCCAGACTGAACTGTTCAGGACTTAGTTTGGGGTATGTTTATGCTTGAGGCGCTGTGTGATTGTTTACAAATTATTTTATATATGCCATTCATTTAATTATAATTTATCTGGCTTGTTTTGTCCACATGACTTCTAATTGAAAAAACAATATGAACTTAGGGTACTTGTGTGGCTGGAAGGATATTTTTCACTGCATGATTTTATATTTATATAAATTTATATAACACAACTTGCCTAATAGGAATCACAACTTTTAATCAAAAGTTACAAATACTTCCAAATATCTAGATTCAATCCCCAGTAACAAAGGAAATAAAAATAAAATATTTTCTAATAAGTTTATCATATACACTTGAGAATTAATTTTTTAGAGAATATTTGTTATAACCGCATTTTGGAAAAATAAGAATCTATACATAGAAAACTGCCTGAAAACCATGTAGCTAATAAATTTGGGGGGTATTTTTTGCACACATCTATTTCTGTTTTACATTCTTAACAAGTAACTATCCTGATTCTTAAAAATCAGAATGTAGGGGCCAGGCAAATGGCACAGTGCAATAAGCGCTTCCCTGGCAAGTGCATCAATGGCCTAAGTTCAATCCCTGGTTTCGAAAAAAAATATAAATCAGGATGTAAAAGTAGAGGGGAGAAAATATTAGCACAGGAATCATATCTATTTTCTAGAATTGACATATATGAACTTGAATTTCCAGATTGACAGCCCACCCCAAAATTACCAGTGGACATTGTTCCATATGAATCAAGCCGTTTTGAAAACCAAGAACGATGAGGACAACATGAGATCTACAAGCTTTTCAGAAGTAAACCAGACAAAGCAGTGACAATGTCATCTGGTCACCAAGGGCTAGAAATCAGATTTCAGCTTTACCTTTTACTACAGCAATGATGGGAGGTTTGTAAGGAAAATGTGCTTTTGAAATTTTGAAGGAAAATGATTTTCAACCTAAACTTCTGTTCCTAGCCAAACTATCAACTGAGTGGAGAAAGAAGAGTGTCTGTCCAGGCCCTTTGCTAAGAAGGTGATGGAGATGAGCTCCGCCATGAAGGGCCAGGAGCCCGAGGAAGATGGATGCGGAAAACGATGAGACTGGAGAGTGATAACACAGCCACTGGGAGAAGGGCAGAGAGTGGCTTCGCTGCATGCCCTAGGCATGGAGCAGGGCCAAGGCAGCACAGTTCTGCAGGCCGCAGCTCAGGAACACGCAGGCTTCTCTGTCGGTGTCCACCTTGGCTGATGGAAGCCGGTGGAGGCACCTGCTCTCCTGAGAGCATTCATGGGCTGATGGTGCCTGACTAAGACCACGGGGAAGAAAAGCACGCTCCTCACCTGGCCCCAGCGCCTCCTGTCTGCAGGAGTTTGGTCATTCTCCTAGTCAGCAGAGAAAGGGAAAGTGTAAAGAAGAGAGGAGAGGGGAGGGGAGGGGAAAAAAAGAAAAGAAGGGAAGAGCAGAAGTAAGGTAGGAAGGGAGGGAGAGAGGAGAGAAGGAAGGAGAAAGGAAGGAAGAGAAGCAGGGAGGGAGGGAGGGGAAGGGAGAGAGGGAAGGGGGGAGGAAAAGAAGGAAGAAAAGGCAAGAAAGGGAAGGGGAGAGGAGAGGTCCCTCAAAGGGACAGGCAGCCCTGCCCTGATGGGGCCTCTTGCCCTCCTTATTCAGGACCTGAGAGCTGTTAGTCCTCCCACCTCTCAAGCAGCTGGCTGCTCCAGCCCAGGTGCCCTTTCTTCCTGCTTCCTCCTGATCCCCACAGCTCTGCTTCTCTTGTTCTGTCCCAAGGCAGCCTCTCCGTGTGCTTCTACCTCTTGGGAGCAGAGTTAATGCAGGCTGACCCTGAAGTGTGCTGTTCTTATTTACAATTTCTTATCCCTGCCTCCATAGCTGAAAGCTTGCTAAACTGGGGGGAAACCAATGTCAAAATAGAGAAGAATTTGTGTGTCACCAGGTGTTCTGTTCATTTCACGGTGCCCACACGTTTTCCTGTTTCTCAGGGTCTTCACGGTCATCCTGTCTTGTGAGCTCACTGGCCGTTTCTCTCTTCAGGAGCCTGTCCACACACTGCCTAATCAGACCCTCAAGTCTCCTTCTGGATCAAGGGATCCCAGCACATCCCCATGCCTTCGTGTCCGGCTAAGCGTGACTGCACAGTGGACAATGCTATGCTTGGGTCCTCCAAGGCAAAGCTCGTGGAAGACTAGGAACTTGAGTCTGAGCCCAGAGATTCCTGGGCTCCCAGGCCAAGATTTCTTTCAGAGAGAGAACAGGAGAGATGGTGCAGCGTGGCTTCTCCTGTCAGAGGTTTTTAGAGTCCACCCCACACCTAAGCATTAGAGCCAGTGAGGGAGGCTGAGCGCTCCCCGCATGCACCAGGGGTCACACAGGGCCCACAGGGGCTGCAGCCACATGAGCCACTTCAGGGCTGCGGGGACTTTCAGTCCTTCCAGTCACCAGAGGAGCCGTGCGCCCCTCGCAGGCGGTCCTGGTCACACGAGTCACTTCAGGCTATCAGGCAGCTCCAGACTGCCTCAGTTGCACAGGTCCCGTCCGCCACAGAGGCCAAGACAGTCTCCTGTGGAGTCTGTACAGGTAGTTTCAGTCTCCCGGGCCATTTTAGCCTCACAGGCTATCACAGTCCCACAAGTCACTGTGGCTATGCAGACCGCTGCAGTCTGTGACGGCTCAGGTCTAGAGTATCCCCCAAAGCCACATGCATTCAGGATGGCGCTTCAGGAAGGTAACTGAATCAGGGGCTCTGTGGCTGGCTTGTCCCTTGGAGTTGGCCCGGTTAGGGGAGCTCACTGGCTGTGACCCAGCAGGGTGTGTGTCTCCCTGGTTCCTCCACCTCTCTCTGCCTCCTGATCACCTTGACCTGAACAGCTTCTGCCTGTCAGGCCCTTACAGCCACCCTTCCTACCTTGGAGCCAGCCAAGGACGGAGTGCATCCTCCAAAACTGGGAACCCAAGTAAGCCTCTCCTTCCAGTGGATGTCAGGTGTCTTGTCCCAGGAGAGAGGAAAGCGATGAAGACAGTCTCACAGATTGGTTCAGCCATGCTGGTGTTGCCTGTGCATGAGCGGCCTTGTTCTCACAGCTGTTTCGGTCACATGTAGCCCAAGTCCTGAATGAGGTCACTTCAGGCACACAGGCAGCTAGAGCTATCTAGGTCACACCAGTCTCACAGGTTGTTTCAGCCACAGAGGCCCTCGGTCTGACATAACATTAGAGTTCTGTGTGTCAGATTGTTAGTCCTGAGGTCACGTCAGCCACACAGACCATCACAGTCTTCTGTGTCTGGCAGTCACACCTCAGCAGTGCAGTTGGCTATAGCTTTATGTGAAGTTTCCAGAAAGTGCAGTCACGTAAGTTCTAATTGCTGAGGCAGAACCGGCAACATGGCTGCCCATGTCCGTCCTCTGTGAGGGCTGCCCGGAAGCATGGCCTTGCCCACACAGGGTCCATTTCTTTTTGTGTACCCTTCACATGGCACTTAATGGGAGTGTTTCGGGTGCCTTAGTGTTTTTTCCAGTGTTTCATACCATTTCTTAAATGTTTTCAGCTTGGCCAAACCCCAAGTGCATTTTTGCCAAACTTCTTCCTCTTCAATCTGTCTACATTTCAAAGAAAATTTGTGCCATCTGTTTCTGTTTCATTGGTTTCGCTATTGACAATTCTCTTGATGGAAGCTAAGCGGGAGAAGTCTTTCAAATCTCTGTTTACTCTTCCACGCCCTTCTCTGAGGCACCAATTAATGAACGTGTCTGTGGAATGGAGCTTTTCTTTTTCAAAGGCGCCTTATCTTACCGACTGTCCTCCCAGCTCCACGAGCCTCGAGCCTCGCAGAACCACACACCTGTTTCATGGGGACAGCCAGCTGCAGAAGCCGGCAGGCCAGGACCTTTTAGCATGAGTGAATCACCAACCCAAATTCCGTGGCTCTCTCCAAGTTAATCCACCCCCTGCTGGTTTAGAAAATTTACTAGTATTTCAGGATAGCACAGATGGCATATTTTCCTACATACTCTTCTGCATTTTAACAAATGCTGTAGAAAGATGCCATTTATCTCACTATCCTAAAAGGAAAAGCCAAAGAGTATAATGTCACCACAGGTCTCATTTTTAAACAAAATAAGCCCCATGCTGATGGCAAGTAGCTTGTTGTGTACCAGACTAACAATGATTCATATACAACAGAAAGAAATTAGAGTCATGGTGTATGTGTGTTCTTGCATCCTGAAACCACTTCATTCAAAACTATTTTAAGAGCACTTTTAAGAACTCTATTCTTCAAAACCAGGATTTTCTATATAGCACGTAATGACACAATTGTTTCTAAATGTTTTGCCAAATTTCTATCTTTAAAAATCTTAATCAGAAAACAATCCTGTATATAAGTCCTTGCTCTCATTTCTTATAATTTCCATGAAACGGATTCTTAGAAATATAATCTCTAGGTGAGAAAGCATAAATGTCGCCAAGTTACTTCTCATATCAGTCAGGTTCTGCTTTAAGACCTTTATAATGTAGACTTTAATTTATTTAACAGTGCCACAAAAAGTTGGAAGTTAGGAATTTGGCAAATTTTCCTCACCACAAGTATTTTTTATGGTCATTTTGCTTTGCTTTCTGTTTGTTTGGAGACAGGCTCTTGCTGCATAGTTTGTGCTGGCCTTAAACTCCCTGTGCAGCCCAGGCTGGTCTCAGACTCATGATAATCTTCCTTCTTCAGCCTCTCAAGTGCTGAGATCAAGGTAGGCACCGTCACCACCTAATGGAAATATTTCACAGAATATTGCCTTTAATATATTGTTCTTAAAAGATAATTAGCAACCTTCAGTAAGGAGGACAGTCACTGTGATTAGCCAGAAGAGTTAACTCATATGCAGGAAACAAGTTTTTAACTTATCTTTAATAATTCATTTCAAGGTGGAGCTGCAAGAGTATGCTGGGAATGATGCATATATAATTCCCAAGGACTTATAAAGAGGGAATGTTTGCTCAGTTAAGTAAGGAAAAATGACACGGAAGAAAGTCCTAATCCATAACTGAGGTCATAGGATGGGATTCAAGAAGTTACTAATAAAAACAACAGGACAGTTCACAAAATATGTGTCAATTGCTTCTCAGCCTTTCAGCTAAGATCAAGAGCAAAACGTGTGTTAGATGAGAAGATAAAAAGAGTGGTGGAAAAGGACAAGAAGAGACAGGACTTCACAGAGGTAGAGGGGAAGGCCAGGGGAGCTATCACTTGGGGGCGGCTTGGGGTGGCTTTGCTGACGCAGCCCTGAGGCCTAGAGCATGGCAGCTGACCGCCTGGAGAATCAAGGCAATGGCTGCCATGCAACAAAGGCCTGGCAATGCACCTGCAAAAGCAGAATGGCAACGAACACAGAAGGCAGAGACTGGAGTTGTGGACCACATCTGACTGCACTCCTGGGAGACATAGGTACAAGCACTGAAGCCCCTCACATGCCCGGATCTGAGGGAAAGAGGAGGTCCTGCCCCTGATATTTGGCTCTGAGCATCTGACTTGACTTCTCTGGAATTCAGTTCTTGGCAGAATTGTAATTTGGGATGAATAAAATCTACCTGAAGGCCACATGGCTTTCGTAGAGTGCAGCTTCCCGCGTGCTGGAAAGTGACGCACAGTGTGCGTGCACTGCTTCCCATCTCTCCCAGAGTCTGGAGACCCCTTGCCTAACTGGCTCTGGACTGGCACAGGCACACAGAAGCAGCCCCAGGAGCCAGCCTCAAGGTCTGTCGACCCACGTAGCAGGAGGAGGTGGGCACTCAGCTCCCTCCGAGCCCGCCCACCTAGCTCATTCCTCCAGGAGGACAGGACACCAGATCAGTTGGCTTCGCTAAGTTCCTTGTTGCAAGCATGGAGATGAGCCACGGTGAGCACACCACGTGGGCCCAGCCAACCCGCAGGGGCACCTCTGTCCCTAGAGTCAAGTCACAGCTGGGCCTTCTGTCCTGCCAGGTGCTCTGTCTCCCTTTCATCTGTTCCTCGCCTCCTTCACTGTGCCTCATAGAACAACATGTTTCTCAGTCTCTGCCCAGGATGACAAAGAGAGCCCTGGAGATGCCCAGGAGGACACACCTCTCCATTAAGGGATGTGTGTCCTTTGGAAAGTACTTTGAACCACAGAGCAAAAGCCAATAGCAATAAAAAATAAATCTAACAGTAAATCTTTTACACAGAAGCCAAAACACTAAGCAAAATTTTCACCCCTTTATTGGAGCATTGTGAAAGTCATCTGCTCATTATTCACTCTGTTTTGGTTTCCAAACAAAGAATGAAATTAGTCAACACAAATAATGTTCTCCAAGGCGGACTCACAGACTCACAGGTTGTGCCTCACTTTTCAGAAACAATGATCCCTGAATGTCTGACCCTCAAGAAGTACCTTAAGAGAAGAAAGACCACGTAGGCAACAAGGAAATGAGTGACACATGCAAAACGATGAGGTTTCCCAAGACAGAATTAAATGAGGTATCAGAGATCCATACCCACTTATACACAAAGAAGACTTTAGCCACAAAAGCCAGGAGGTAAAGTAATGAGGTCACCAGGTGATGAACTCATCTGAGAAGCTTACTGGAAAAATATATCTCAGCCATATCTGAGTGATCCACAGGCGGAAACCAGGGGCGGTCATTCCAGTTTGAAAATGTGATAGAGTGGAGGATGCAGGCCCAGGAAAGAGGGCTCAGGATCAGGCTTCCCCTGGGAGGGCGAGAGGGCTGCAGTCCACTTGGAGAACTGTGAATGTCAGGTTTTAGCTTAACTGCTAGCAACTCAGGTAGGTGAAGGTGGGCGTGAGCATAGGCAGGGCTCATAGAGCAGGTTAGATACTGGAAGATGAGTCTGGAGGGGTAGGGGCAGTGTTTCCCACTTGAGATGACGAGGCCCTGGGGACACACAAGTGAGGGAGAGGAGGCTGAACATTAGGACAAGATCCGAAGTTAAAACAATAGGTAAGGAAGGTAAGGGAGAGGTCACCATAATCCTTGAGTGAAAGTGAACAGCAAAGCCTCAGTACTAGAAACAGATGTAGGTGACAGATGGACTTGGGGAACGAGGTCCATGGATGAGGTGTTGTTCTGGTACGAACCACATGCCCTGCCTTCCTGAGGGAGCCCTCCCAGCCTGGGCTGACAGCCAGCATCATGCACCTGTAGCTGGGATGTCTCTGGCAGCGTGGGGCTGTGACTCCTGGGAGCACTATTTGGTACTGCAAGGCCCCAGCAGCCCTGGGTTCAGACTCCGACTCCAGGTCGGCATGCAGCAGAGGCTGCCTGGCATCTTTGTCACCAGGCATCAGGGACACATGGAATCGCTGGGGCCTTTCATTTTGCTGTACCCAGCTGCTCAGCCCACTCTTCTGGATGTGCTGGGGTCCTAACGGAAGAGCAGGCCACTCCCAGGAAGTAGAGGTGTGCTAAGGCCGGAGCACAAGCCCCAGACATCAAATGGGGTGTGGAGTGGCAGTGGGGCAAATGCCTGCCAAGACCACTAGCACAGAAAGCCTTTGCTTTTCCCTCCCTGAAATGACTCAGCTGCTTTGTGGCACTTGAGCGACACATTGGTGGCTGTCGTTGCAGAACCTCCCCGATGCAAGGTCCTCCTGAAATGCTGTCCTCTTTGGTTCCACAGCTAGCAGCTCCTGTGTCCATGTCCACGCCTCCCTTCTTTTACCAATGCAAACAGAAAGATGCAATTTTGTCAGCTAAGTTGTGCTGACCTTAAAATGTCACAATCTCTCTGGAAACCACTTTGAAATTAAAGCACATGGACGGCACTCCAGCTGTTCCAAACAGCTGGAGCCAAACAAAGTTTGTAAGTAGCCCGGAGCCATTGCTGTTGTACTCTTGGTGCCTAAGGAGAAGAGCTAGTAGCTCAGGGCGCAGCTGCAGCTGCTGGAAGCAGCACAGCACACCGTCTCCTGCAGCCACTTCGGAGCACTCCACCAGCTTTCTTACACTTGGCATTAGAATTGTAACTAGCTGTGGTCACTGCACCCCTTCACTTTCTCCTCTTCTGTTTTGGATTAATGTCAGTTGTAGAACAGATCGCAGCCTTGAAAGTCTGTCCTTCTGGAAGGAAAAGAAATGAAAACAGTGCTTCCAGGTGAGACAGCGCTCAGCGTCCCGACACGACTCACAGGGGTTGCAAGGAGCCTGCCAGAAGGATTGCTCGCTGGTTTGAACAAGCACGAAAAACCATCGACTAGTGTCAGAACAGAAGGAACCTCATCTGGAAACAGACCCACAGCCAGCCTGCTGGGCACCCGGCACAGAGGTCCTCAGAGCACGGCCTCCGGGATTCCCGCTGCTCCACGGGCAATGGTTACTGTAGTCAAGGGCCCAGCCCCCTTTCAGTGCAGAGGACACTTTCAGAGAAACTGATAAAAAAAAAAAAGAAAGAATAGGAAAGAAAAAAAAAACTTACTAACACATAAACAAACAGGAGTGAATTACTTTTACAAGTCATTGCTTGTATTCATGCTCTAATGATTTGATAGGGGAAGAATTTCATAACTAATTATGCCAAGCTGCTAAGAAGCTAATTTTATTTTTTAAACCTCTGCCAATTTACCAGTGGCTAAGAATGCAAGCATGTAGACAGACATATAATCATGCACTTTTAAGTCTTAATAGTGTAGTATTAAAGTATATGCAATATATATTAATGGGGCTTTTAAATTTATGTATTAACACCTCCTTGGAGTTTTCTATCACTTGTCTTTTAAACCATAATTGTGAATTAGTTCTCCTCTAGTTTATTAGCATTACTATCAATTAAAACATGTTATGCCAAACTTTTCCAAATAAAGACACTTCCTGTTTATAAAACAGCTCACCTCAACGGTCACTTAACCACTGCTTTGCCTTTAGGGTACCACTTAGTAAGCGAGAGTTACATGAATTCTCCAGGCAAACTGGGTAGAAAGAGTTACCCTGAATTTTGTGTATCTGGAAAAACTAGAACTGGCTTCCCACGCAACTTGGAGACTTTAGATTGGTGCTTTTTAATGCAAATGAACAAGAGAAAGAAATGAGTGCTGAATGTGTGACATGTGAAGGCTTCTGGGCCTCAGAGCAAAAAAGATAAATCAATAAATAATAAATAAATAAATATTCCAGTAACCATATTTTTAAAAATGAAAAGGAATGAAAGGTAAAACTAATTTTAATAGCATGTTGCACTGAAGCGATCTATCCAAAATATCATCCTTTCAGCTTACGCTACTGAGGTATTTTACATGAACACGTTCACTCCAGTACTCTCAGCACTTTCTGAGCAGCTCTGGAGGTCCTCTTTCATGAATGCCTTCCTAAGGAGGTGTGACAGGAAGTGCAGTGGCTGCCCCTGGCTGTGTCCTCCAAGGGGAAGGAGCTTTAAAGCCATTACAGCCTGCTCCCCAGCCTGATCCAGCGGGACTTCTGGCTCTTCCCCAATGTTTAAGTGACCGTGAAAGGCCAGCATCTTCAACCAAGGCAGCCATAACAGCACAACTAAAGTTATTCACAGAGGCGGATTTCAGAGCTCCTTGAGCAAGGGACAAGAGCATAGAATAAATGTGTTCAGGATCAGGGGAAGGATTTCTAGGGTCATTCGTGGCAAAGCAGCTTTCGTTGTGATAGATGTTTGAGTTTAAACATGAACCGTTGTTTTTCCATCACCCTTTCTTTGTACATCATTGAGAAGGAGGAGAAGTTGAGAGATGCAAAGGGTGGTACCTACTGCCTGGCTCAAGCATGCAGTAAACTGCAGCACACATGACTCACTAATCCCAGATCCTAAAAATTAGATTTTCATTTTCACGCTATAGTAATCAGTCACTATAACAGATTCCTGTGACAAGCAAACAACAGAAAGAAATGGCTGGGCTGGAGATGAAGTCCAGCCCTCAAGATTCACCTCAGTTCACTCACAACAAAGTTGGCCCTGTTGGCTTTGGGCCGTGTTGAGTCAGCACATGTCGGTGGGAACAAGGGCAGAACAAAGCCACTCTCTTCATGGCCAGGAATCAGAGAACCAAGGGGGCTGTTCATGGTGACATGCACCTGCGTTCCAGCTCCTGAGAGGCTGAGGCAGGAGGGGCACAGTGAGTTTGAGGCTGGCCGGGGCTACATAATGACTTCACAGCCAGCCTGCACGTAGTGAGATTCTATCTCAATGAAACAAAAGAAGGAGAAGAGAGGAAAAGATGAATGCAGAATGGGACCCTTTGTTAGTGCAGGTAGATAATATTAGGTCCAGTGGGCCCATCCATTACTTTTCTACTGTAAATTTGTGCTTCAGTGTAATGTCATCCAGCTGTTCATCTCAGTAAGTTTTCCCAAAGGATACAGAAAGCAACCTATGTGTTTACCCAATTGATATGACAACCGGCAAGGTGTGTGCTCATGTTCAAAAGTGGCAAAGTGAGATTTTTCTCCACCTTGTGCTTCATGTAACTGGTTTTGCATATATTTACCTCAGCATTACCGAGGGTCCAATAAACTCATGCTACTTTAGGATTTATTAAACAATGTTATTATTATTTTTATAGAAGTAACCCAAATCAGTAAAATAGCACCTGAAAAAGAGATTTGCAAGTTTTGGGGGTCAAAAATGTGTCATCAGCTTTTCATGCACAGATGACTAAAATGAAGCAATATGGTAAAACACAAGCTTTCATAGCAGAAGAGTGGCTGGGTGGGTGATGATGGTGACTCTGGTACTGGCCGCGTGAGACAGCATTAGAGAAATGGAGCAAGAATTGACTGAAACAAGCACAGACCTCCTTAATTCAGGTGATGAAGGAAACAGTAAGGTGAATTCACATGTGACCAGTTGAAATGCTGCAAAATGCAATGAGATGGAAAAATCTAATGCTAGAACTAGGTCAGAAAATGTAGTGAAGGTTGTGTCAGGGGTGAAAGGTATTGGACAGAATACCAGCACTGTCATTCAGTGTTGGAAATGGTAACAGACCAAATGCCACAAGATACTGAAGTAGAAAGCCTGCAGTGCCAGTAAAATGTTCTGAATGCACTAATAGCCATGTTTGAAACTGTATTATTATGAAGCCTTACTAGTTGAACTGAAAGCACTTATAGGTCTGCTGTACTTAGCAGGGATTTCCCATGGTGTTTGCAGGAATGTAAAACACATACTGAAAAGTGGTCAAAGTATAGCAGAAAGCGTGTGTCCATACAGATGCAAAGGCATCACGCCTTCAATTTAGACAATTATTCTGCACTCAGCCATCAAGTCCTCACTTACAATAAACCAGTTGTGTTGTGAGCACACTTGGTGCTGCCGTCTCCCAAACTAATTGGAATGAGACATGTGAGAGTTGGTTCACCAGTTTCCAGTTGATGTTACATTTGCTAACAGAGCATAAATTGACTAGTGCAGTAACTGTACCCAGAAAAAAAGTAGAAATTTCAAATGAAATGCTGCAACTTTAAAACAGAACATTGTATACTTCTACCTTTGGAGTGCAGAAAGATACAATATTGGCCTCATACATGGCAAAGAAAAACTCACTGGTGTTAGGTAAACTGAGGTACCACCCAGACCACCAAATCAGACAAGCTGAAGCATTAAGCAAAGTTTATTTGAGCTGGGTGCTGGTGGGCTGAGGGTGATAAGACCATTGGCCCCAAGTGGTGGTTTTGTAGGGGTGTGTGGATAGGGGCACTGTATGGCAGGGAGTGTGGAGGACCCCCTGAGCAACTCTCCTTGAAAGAAGAGCGACTGTCTCCATTTGACTGAGTCTGATCCTATTTCCTCATATTGTTATGTACAGAGCTGGCTAGGACTTCTGTTTATCCTTCAATTGGCCTTAAGCAATGTGTATTGGTCTAGCTGAGGTGCTGGTGATAGTCTTTGAAGGTGGCATGCGTGTTTCCCTGGTAAGCCTGCTGCTCCTTAACGTGAGCCGGGTGGAGACAGGATGGTAGAGCTAATGCTCCGCGCTGCCAGCTGGAATCGAGCCTCGAGACAGAGGCTATGACTTCCTGGGGCTTGAAAGACTACATCAAAGCTGAAGCCCTAGACTTCCCAAAACATTAAATACTATATAATGCAGATTACTCTCTCTGCATATCCTGTCTGTATATGGAAGAGGTAAATTTAGGCCACCCACCTAGCTCAACTCGTAGTGGTCACCTAATTCCCATGATTCTCAGTCAGTCCTCCTGAAGCCACTCCTCCATTGAATAAAACTGGGTCAGGTCCTGGGTCACCCCCTTGGTTGTGGAAAGCCATCTTCATGGCTGGACCTAGAGCCCCTCAACTCCCTGATGATTAAAGATATAATTTAGTGTCTTCATTTCTCGCCATGGGTTACATGGAAAGTGGTAGATTGGAATCAACTTGATGGGATTCCAATAACGTAACTTTGGGATTACAAATACTGATTTCTTAGATGGAGACGAGGACCTGGTAGAGTCTTCCACAGGGAGGAGTGGGAAATTTTTAATCTGGGCCTGGTAGAGTTGGGAACCTTGGTGATATCCACATCTTGCAGGTGTAGCTGCCTGGGCAGTTGTTTCTTTATCTCCCCTTGCAAGATCTGGCTCCCATTTATCTCTGTTTCTGCAGCTGTGGTCAGTAACTCTACCCAAGGTGTTTTCTTTCTTCTCTGTCAAGGCAGGAGTAGGACATTCTTGCCTTTCATTATAAAAGAAAAAGAGAAAAATGGAGAAATCCTTCAAGTAGGACTCTCCAGGTGAGCTGCTGTGACCGTTGGGTGTCTGGGTCTGTCCTGTGATGTGAACAGGGGCTGTGAGTGGGGGTGTAGGGAACCATAAAGCAGGCGTCTCTGAGATCAAGGACAGAACAAGGGGCAGTGTGGGGGAGAAGGCATCGCTGTAGGACTGACCAGGTGGGTGGCAAGCACTACTTGGTTGATGGCTTAGATGTCCTGAACCAGACAGAACTGGCTGGTTCTGCAAACTGAGAATAGCAGGAGATGCCCCCACCCCCGCAGCCTGTATGGTGCAGCTTGTTAGTTGTTACTTCTATTTCTTAGGAATAGCTGGTCACTATGATGCATATTATGAGAACCAATCTCCAACTGGCCTCTGTACTTCTGCCTCTGTACTTCCTCCTTGCTTATCCCATATAAACCCAAGACTACTAGAGACAAAGGCCTGATATTTTGGCAAGGATCCAAATCAGTGCCCATTGATGTAAATAAATCTGCCTGCAAATCCTGGGTGCTATTTCCATGTTTCTCTTTGTCATTGCATGAGGATAGGAGTGCTGTAAGGGAGTTAATTGGGACCAGAATGTTATGTTTAGGGAGGCCTGGAAAAATGGGTTTCAATCCTCATAAGCCAGGGTCAGGCAAAGGGTACTGATGTTGTGCTGGGTTTGGGTGACTTTGTTTTAGTGGGATGAAAGGGGGGGTGAGGCTGAGTGACTGAGGAGGTTGAGATATTGCAGTGCAAAGGTTGAGGCGTGGGGGAGGAGATGGGATATGACTCGCAGCGGTAAGAGCTAATAGGGTGGTGGCAAGATGGGACTGTGGCCTGGAATGGTGATGCTAGGGGACATCTTTATTTAGGATACTTCATCTGAGAAGAGGCATGGGACAAGTGGGGATGACCAAGAACAGACATGGAAAACCATGGTGTCCTAATTGGCATGAAAGTAGAGAGAGTCACATGGTCTGGAGGCAGTTCCATCAATTCCCACAATAGTAAGTGGAGCTAAGGTGAGTTGTCTCAAAAGCCAGTGGAGGATGGGATAGCTGCCCCTGGATTGATTGGGCATGGGATGGCCTTACCTTTTACTCTGAGGTTTACCTGGAGCTAAGATGGTCTGGGCGTATCTGAGACCTCCAAGGTATGTCAACATTCTGGGGCCCAACCCAGAGGGTCAGGAATGGTCCTGGAACCTGGCAAGAGGCCCCAAGGCAGGCATAGCCACCAAAGGGCAGTGCAGCTTCCAGCAAGGGCCTCTGTGGCTGGGAACAGTTTGGGGGTGGATCCAAAGTCTCAGTACCAGTTAGTAGAATTAACTACAGCATGCTTGAGACCACCAAGTCAGCTGAAGTTGAAGCAATAAGTGAAGTCTACTGAGCCTGAGTGCAGGTGGGCCAAGGGTGATAAGACCATGGGCTCTTGGGCTGGGTGGGGGAGGGCTCTGTAGGAGTGTGTGGATGTGGGGGGAGGTACAGCAGGGCAGAGTGGGAAACTGCTAGTCTTGGTCTGGGGATTAGGGAGTCTTGGCGACATCTGTGACTTGTGGCTGCCTTGGGTGGTGGCCTGTTCATCTCCTTTTGCAAGCTGTGACTCCCATTGTCCCCCAGTAGCTCTGCTTGGAGAACTTTTTGTCTCTGTTTGGCAGGCGTCACACAACTAGTGCTGCTGATGCCAACACTGCACCATGATGGAAACCTTGACAGGAATTTTGAAGCCTGAGAAGGAGCCTTTGTACAACAAAACCAAAGGTGGAGTAGGTTGCTGATGAGTTATGTGGCAACTGTGGTATCACTTACAGCACAAAGCATTGGCCGTGTGTTTTATTTGATTCTGAACACACACAGCATAAATACTTTAATAGTATACAAAGAAAACAACACGTGAAAAATATCTTGAAGAAATTTTCTTAGAAGATTAGGATGGGAGCTCATTTATAGCAGAGGAAAAACAAAATATTTTCACCCAGGGAACTATGCATGAAAGTTGTGGAGCACATTGGTGAGCTGACAGATGAACAGGCAGGAGCGGCAGCACAAAGACCAATAGGAAAGTAAAATGACATCTACCATACCCTACAAGAAAGGACAGGAAAACAAAACACTCCTGTCGTCAATGTAGGGGATACTTGTGTGTTGGACGTGAGTTTCGTCATGTGAAGACTGCCTTGGGTGTGACAGCTGGAGCAACGCTTATTTCTGCGGCAGACTTTCATGCGTGCTTACACTGTAGCTTACACAGGTGTTCATTTCTGGTGTCATCTTTTAAGTTTTGTAAGCAAGAGAACAGCTGATGTGAAAACGCTGGTGCCTATTCCAAGCACTCATTACATGTTTGGTATTTTAGTTAACCGACATCTCATTGCCCTGCTAAGTGCATGTGGCACACGATAGAAGAAAGCTCCTGACAGGAGGAAGCAGGTGAGAAGACTGCCAAGTAGGAAAGGAAAGCCAAGTGACATGTGCTGTCAGAGTAAGTGTGACATGCACGTGAAGCACGCAGCTGTCCCATGAAGACTGCCTGGATGTCCATCAGGGTGAAGTCCATTTTTGGGGTGGACTGTCCTGTGTTATTTTTTGGGGGAGGGGTGCTGCTGTCGGGTGTACAGACTGCCTTAGGGGTGATAATTGGTGCAAACGTTTTTCTGTAAAGTGCCATTGATATTTCTACTTTAGATCATATGCAAATTTATTAACGCTGTTCTTCAGAGCTAGAATACTAAAAATCAGTGCTGAAAATTTTGATGTTTTTCATGTACTCAACAAATGTTAAAAATGCAATATTTTACTTCTGTAATTTTTCCTGCTAAATGTCCATTGTTTGATATAAGAAAATTCATAAAATTAAAATTAGTTATTCGTGAATAGAAATATTCTAATATCTGTACATGGATGACAAAATCAGAGTTATGCTCCGGATTGAGGTCATGCCCCTCAGAGACCCCAATCTCCTTGTAGGCCCTGCTAGAGGTACCACTATTTCCCCAAAGAGCCACCCTGTTGGCTGAGTCTTTGACACATGGACTTCTCCAGGACATCGACCCAGACCACCGCATTCTCTTTAAAAACAGAACAAGGCAAGAAGGCAAGACACACTAAAGCTACTTACTAAAAGGCAAAGTGGAGCCAACTTGAAAACTTCAGTCAGAACGGCTGCTTCTCGGAGACTCTACCCCCTGTGGTGAGCGCCAGATATGGTGCATGAGTGCTAGTCCTGCCGTTTCACTTCCGGTCTAGGACCCCAGAGCCTCAAAGCAGGTGGATTCCAATCAACATTTGGGCATCCTGGGGAGGATGGATGTGGATGCTTCCCGCCCCTTCCGGTGTTCGTAGAGCAAGCTTCCGGGTCTAGCTGTCACACATGCAGAGCCCCTGCTGGGCCCCAGATTCCTGATCTAGGGAGTCTGCACGCCCTCTGTGTGCTTCCTCCAGCCCAAACCCACAGAGCAGAGCTAGCAGGTTGCTGAGTACTACACGATGCGTTGGGGTACAGGTGGGGGAAGGGCACGCGGATGCAACAGTGACGAAGGAGCCACATCACCCTCTTTCCATTGGCTTTGCCTTGAAAATTTAGCCAGGCTTTGCCTTTTCCAAAGTGTGCAGCTTACTGAGGGCGATTATGAGTTGTCATGGAGAAGGAGGTGGAGCCAGGCTGCTCGAGCAGACAGTAGGGGAGGTGCCTGGCATTAGCTGAAGCTCTGCTGGCTCCAGTTGGTGGGTGGCGTTAGGCGACCACTCCTTGTGTCTCCAAATGTGTGGGGAGGTGGCTAGGGCCATTTGTGCCAGAATCCGTGCAGGTCTAAGAGTGTGACTTCCAACAAATTGCCTGACCTTTCTGTGCGTCCACTCTCAGAACTATGATGTGGATATCAAACAGGTCATGAAAAAGTAAATGCTCATCGCAATGGTTAACACATAACGAAAGCATTTTAGCGTTCATTAAGGGCCTACGAGATAGCTCAGCGGACTAAGCACCTGCTTAGACAAGCGTAGGGACCAGGATTCGATTCCCAGCACCACATGCCCTGCCGTTCCCACGCCCAGGATCACTGAGCAGACCACTGAATCCAGGCATGGTGGTACACGCCTGTAATGCCAGCACTGGGCAGGCTAAAAAGAGGAGGATCACTACAAGTCTAAGCTGAGGAGTGAGATCCTATGCCAAATACATAAAATAAAAAGGAAAATGTTATTTGCATGATTCAATATATTAATAAACTTGTTTACACAGAGACATGAGAGTCATTTGACAAGTATAAAGTTCTGCCAAGTGTCACTTTCACATTATATTAAAGGAAAATGTCTAGAAAAATGTAAGTTAATTATCAGATGAGAATGTGTGATGCATTTTATTTTTAAAGGAAATAAAAATAGAAATAAAATTAGAAGCAACATAGAATTTCACTAAACGAAATAATAATTCAGCAATGTTTGTTATATTGCATATTGTTGTTTTCATATTAGTTGTTCAGATTATAAGATAAAGGCACACAAAATTGGTTAAAAAAATAAAAGGAAGAAAAAAATGAAGCAGATACTTTTCCCTTCCATAGGCCTATAGAAATCAGCAGTATGACAACCACAGCTTTTAAAGCTGTGGTTTAAGGAAGAGAAGTGTTCAACTGAAAGCATTCTTCCTCGGTGTCCCAGTGGCCAGCTCACCAAAGGCACAGCAACAGCTGCTGATCCTGGGTGCTGCTCTCTGGCCCTTTCTGAAGCAGTGCTCCTTACTAGAGTCACACACCTGGAGAACAGCATGGCCAAGGTTTGAACTCGGGAAGTGAGCACTTCACATCCATGTGAGGTGTCAGCAGGGCCATGGGTGATCCTCTGTCCCATGAAAGTGCTGGCAGCACTTTCTGGGGTGGAGGCTGACTCCAGGACACTTTGACAGGAGTCCCTCCTGATAGTAGTAACTTTCCCAGGAAGGCCAACATCTGTGACCCAGGCAGACAAGAGCCAAAGCCAGCCTTGGTGGCTATTCTGTCTTGGGTACGTGTGTGCAATTATCCCTTGGATACAATTGGTGGAAAGTTCTCTCCCTAAGGATTTTTTGATGAAGGGGTTTTAACACATATTAAAAAGGCTATCATTTTTCTCCTCATGCTGATTGCTACAGAGTAGTACGTGTTCTTCGCTTCAAAACATTAAATTTTATTAGTCTAGAGACATGCGCAAACTTAATCACCAAAGAAAGAAAAAGTTGGCAGATAGAAAAGCCTTTCTGAAGTCAAGCCTCAGCGTTTCCACGCTTCTACAAGACTGGACATTTCCACAAGAGAGGCCAATAGACCTACAGGACAGGTCCACCTATTTTTTAAAGTATCACAATACTTGTGCTCTTCTACTCTTAGTGAACAGTTTTCAATCTTTTTTTGTGTGTGTGGTAGAACCAGGGATTTGAACTCAGGCCCTTCCACATGTCAGGAAAGCGCTTATTCTACTGAGCCATCTCCCCCACTCAGTGAGCAGTTTTCAAGTGCTCTAGTTCCAGAACATTCCCCTGTGCAGCCCTGGAGGTCCGCATGAGTCAGAGCATGGCCTGAGTCCATCTCCCGCGCAGGGCAATTGCCTGTCCTGAGGCACAGGTCTGGCAGCTTCTAGGCCCACGTGGCCCATTCCTCCTGAGCCACTGCTGCGACCCAGCTCGGAGCACACTCACCTGCACCAGCCCAGCCCAGAACAATCATCACAGGTCCGAGGCCCAGAACATCCCCGAACTATTACCCAACAGCTGCAAAGTCTAAAACGAAACCTAGTGGGTTGAAATCAGAGAGCTTCTGGGTTGGCCCCTTCCGGAGGCTCTAGAGGGGCTCTGCCCCTCCCTGCCTGTTCCGGCTTCTCTAAGTTCCCCACACCCTTGGGTATGCTGGCCTCGGCCTCCTTCTGCTCCTGTGGCCGTCTCCTTTGTCTAATCCTGCTTCCCTCCTACATGGCTCTTGCGAATCCTGGCCCCACACACAGAGCCCGGGGTGGTCTCTCCTCTCAAAACTCTTGCCTTAATCACTCTCAAAGTCTCTTCGAGATGAGGTGGCACCAGTGCAAGTTTCAAGGAGTAGGACAGAGACGTCTCTGGAGACCAGGACTCAGCTGCCCCGAGGGCCAAAGAGTGGATACCAAGCTGGTTGTGCGGCAGACCCTCCGACCAGCCACCCCCAGCAGAGGGGGCTGCTGGAGGGGGGTGCCAGCCCAGAGGGTTTACCCGAACACTGCCCCCACATGTGTAGCTCTCAGGAAAGCACCCCAAAGCTTTGTGGTTTACTTGCAGACAAGGATGTGTACAACTGAAAGAAAGATGCATCTAAGCCCCTCACTTAAACAACAGTAGAATAAGAGATAGACACAAAATAAACCACCCTGCCATTTCTAGCGACCAAACACCAAATGTCTTCTTAGATTTATATATCATGTGGCTTCCCACTAGGATACATTGTTGGCTGTGACATTTTCTGAACCATTAAATCTGTTTCCATGGCTAAATTTCAAGAGTCAATAAGGAAAAATAGTAGAACTTAATTGGAAAATAAAACAGATTGAGCCCAGAACATCTCAGGTAATGAGCAATAGAGATATCAATTTCATTCTTTAAATAATATTAACCCTCAATGATAATTAACACAGAGAGAGACTGCTTGTTTAAGGCCTCTGATAAGACAAGTGCATTCATTTAGAGTATTAAAGGACATTAGCGTCCAGGAAGTCATTGATCTGTTCCCTGGAATTAAAATCGTTGGGAATCTTACCAGTCCCATGCATGGACACACTGACGTGGGAAATCTGGCTGCAAGGGGTGATAGGAAAAAAAGAAATTCTTACCAAAAATCCATTTTCCTATTGTAGAACTATAAATGGGAGAATTTTATACCTTCATCTACTATAAATGCTTGGGGTTATGATCAGAGAGGAGAGTAAAAGAAAGGATACTGTGGTCAGCAATTGCAAAGTAAGTTCAGGTGTAACAGAAAGCCCACAGACACGCAACCTGTGGCTAGCAGGCTGACACGGACCAGAGAAGTGTTTCCACAGGCCATATACCACCAACCAGTACAGTGGAAGTCATCGCATGGGTCCATCTGGAATCCTTAGTGTTACCCTAGAAATTATTATTTTTTTCTGTTTCTCAGTCTTTCCAGTCTCTCTGAAAGCTAAGGACTTGGTTGCCTGTTTCTGAGTGTTGAACATTTGTAAGGAGGAGGTAAAAGACCGGATTCCTTACCACAACTCATATGCACCTCTAGCTGTGCCTATTCTGGAATCTTCGACATAGAACATTTTTAGCCTTCTGATTTTCAAGTCTACCACTGGCGATAGCTCCAAACTGGAACTGCTATGGCTTTCAAGGACATTTAAATAATCCATGAAAGATGAAATAAACGCTTATGTGTCATTTAAAATATGGTCAACTAATGTACTTAAACCAGCATGCAAGAGGAGGAGAGCGACAACAAGCTTTAAGGTAATTGCATTTTGCTTGGATGTGGGTTATGGCTCGGCTATCTTAAGACACCAGGAAAGAGTCATTTTTTTTCTCCTGAGGTTCCTCAAATTTTAAACACTGCAGATTTGTTGTGGAAAACACCACAGCCGACACAGCTTCATATGGCAAAACGCGCTGGCCCTGCCTGGCACTTGGCAGTTATTTCTCAACATGATTGCAAGTTGTCACTTTGGAGTAAAAAAGCAAAGCCTCACCACAAAGCATTTTCACTGGGGGCAAAGAAAGCCAACCAGTGTCACTTGCCCCAGACTCAGGGCTAACTCTGAAGTCTTTTGGTGATAGTTAACCAGTATTGATTACAAGACCAGTGAGTATCTGCTGACTATGTACTGACAACCGTCACGTTCTCTATTTGTGCAGTCAAACGATAATATCCCAGAGTCCAAATGTCATAAAGCGAAATGGGCTGTGGAAATTTCACATCAAGATTTCAATAGTTTCTCCTCCCCACCTTACAAACATTCTGGTTATTTTTATTATCAGTGGCGCCAGGCTACATTAGAAGGGGCTGAACCAACACAACAGGGAGGTGCTTTTGCTTCGCCAACAGCTTTCTCAGGTTGCGTAGTCAGGTGTCTGCAGATTCTTTGATACTGTAAGTACTCTTTGATACTTCCTGTGTAGTTGCTTTCTTCTCAGGTTTTATGGCCCCTTCATAATTCAAAAAGTAGCTCCCTGTGCAATTTGCACTCATTACAAAAATTTATAGACTACTTAAAAAGGCAATATCTGGACACTAAGTAGTTAAAGAACTATGTAACATAATGCTAACCGAGTGCTTAGAAACATCTTTTGCCTTCTACTGAGGGTGCACTCTTTTATTAGTGTTTGTTGAAGAAATGAATAAATGCCGTACCAAGACATGTGGCCCAGAAAAAAATGAGTTTTCTGAAATAAACTAGAGGGAGAGAGACATGGAGTTCAGTAGAGAGATGGAAGACAAGGCTTGGAAAAGGCCAAACTCATAGAAGATAACAAGATAATGCAAAATACAATCAGCCACAGAAAGCTGAGTACGGTAAGATCCCACCCTTAGGAGGGATCTGGTAGTGTGGCCCTCATAGAAGTCAGGAATTGAGTAGTTACTGAAGACTAGGGAGAGTAAGGGCGGGGAAATGGCGAGAGGCTGTCCACGGTGCGCAAGGATAGCTAGCCAGGACCAACGGGCTTGATGTGCTAAGGCACAGTGGGTGAACAGAATAACAACACGCTGGGCATCTCACGGTAGGTCAAAGAAGAGATTCGGAGTGAACCCACGAGGGAGAACAGGCGAAGTCTGAAGGTGACGGGTACACTGCCCTGGTGGATCATCCGTGTGTGCACGGGAATCACAATACTATGCTATACCCCGTGAGCACATACAAATGTCTTGTTCAATCAAGATATAATTTTAAAGTTGAAAATGGAAACATAGGCACTATGTGATGCCAAGCCCTCCGGCAGCAGAGCTCTTCTTGTCACCTGGCTCAATGTGTGTGAGCGCATGGCGCAGCACATAATAACTACGCTCGCACTGGGGAGTCGGCGCACAGGCGCAGTGGGTCTGACTGCGCACGCTGTCCCTTCCCAGCCCTCCCCGCCCTGCTGCTGCAGCAAGCGTGCTCGTTCAGCTGGCTCCCGTGGAGGTGGGACGCAGAGGCTGGCAAGTGTTTTGCCAGCAGTGCGCACCCAGTACGCGACCGAGCTCCGCCCTGACTGGCAGGAGGGGACGCTGTGCAGCTCTAGCTCTGGGTCTCCTTCTGGTCTGGTTCCAGGTCCAGCTCCAGGCCTCGGGGTGATTAGGTCTCTTCTGATGTGATTCAGTGCAGCTGCAGAAATACTCCCGCAGAGCATGGGCTTGGCTGGACAAAGGAGCAGAAGAGTTTGACATTTTACACAGGGAACAAGCAGACTTATGACAAAGCATGGAGTGGTGTCAGGTTAGGTAACTAGGATAGCTTCTACAAGAAACAAACTTAAGGACAGAGGCCTCGTTGCAGGGTGGGGCCTGAGAACAACGTGGTGTCCATTCATTGATTTTCCTACTTCAGTCCTTTCCCAGATCCTTTCCCAGCTCTGCAGAGTCTCCTTCCCTCTTTCCTACTGTCTCTTTTTTGCAATGTGTTCTTTATTTATAATTTAAATCTCTCATAGCAGAGGAAGATAGTGTTTAACTTCCATGTCTGATTAATTGTGCTTACTATTATGGTCTCAAAGTGCATGCATTTTCCTACAATTGGCTCAAACCCATCCTTTTTCATGGCCAAGCAATACTCCACCGTGGATCAGCATGACACTGTCTCTACCCCCTCACTTGTTGATGGATATACAGGCTGCATTCATGATCTACCTGCTATGAGTGGTGCTCAATCAGCATACATGGAAAATGATGACTTCTCTGTAGACAAGATGCTAAGAAGAGGTACAGCTGGGTCAAAAGGAAATTCTGGTTTTAGTTTTTCAAGGAATTTCCATAATGAGTCCCACAGAGGTTCTGCTAACTTGCATTCCCACCAGCAATGGAGACAGCTTCCCTTTGCCCTACAACTGGCCGCAGCAACTGTTTTTCAAGCCACTGATAATGGCTCTTCAGGTTCATTTTTATTGGACTAGGGTAGACTCTTGCTACTGCTTTGATTTTCGTTTCCCTGGGGGCCAAAGTTGTTGAACATTCTCTAGGTGTCTATGAGCCCTTGCACTTCTAAGAAGTGCCTGTGCATTTGAACTTGCCACTCTTGATTGGGTCTTTGTTGTTATTCATGCACTCCATGAGCTCTCTGAGGAGCAGCTCACACAATTGTTCTGCCCCTCTGTAGGTCAGCCCTGTGCTCTGCTGTTTGTTTCCTTTGCTGTATAGAAGCTTTTCAATGTGCCGTGACCATTCTTGGCACTGCTTTTCATGCAGTTGGGACTCTGTTCAGGGCCCTTGCTCAGGGCTGCGTCCTCAAGACTTTAACCAACTTTACCTTACAGCAGATTCAGTGTTTCTGTTTTTATATCTATATCTTTGATCCATTTTTATTTGATTTTGATCTAGAATGAGAAATTTTGGACTGGATTCATTCTTCGGCACACGAATAACCAATATCCCAGCACCATTTGTAGCAAGAGTCTCTTTTCTCTAACGTTTATTTTTGGCCCTTTTTTCCAAACTCAAGTGGCTGGATGTGCGTGGGGCCGCTTCTGCACTCTCTTCTACCGCGAGCCCACTAGGCTCTCGCACCAGCACCATTCTATGATAATTACTGCAGCTTTGTAGAATAACTTCAAGCCTGTAGTTATGATGCGTCCTGCTCTTGTGGCTCAGGGTTGCTCTGGCTGCTCTGGCTTTCTTCTGGTTCTATATAATTTTTTTTTAAAAAAAAAAAAAACACTGTTTCTAGTTCTGTGTAAAAATAGGGGTAGCGTTTCGGTAGCCATTGCATTAGATCTAATTATCAGTTCGGCACTACAGTCCCTTCACTGCACTAGTCCTGCCCATCCAGGAGCTCAGGAGGGCTGAGTGCTACCCTCTTCTGCTTCTTTTTCCCAGAGCAGCCCAGTTTTCACTACAGAGGTTTTTAAGCTCCTTGTGTATGTTCCTAGGCATTTAATGTTTTGTACGCTATCTAGAATGGGAGTGTTTCCGGATTTCTGTCTCATTTCCAGTACATGAGAACATTACTGATTTTTGTGTGTTTATGTTGTATCAGACCACCTTACTGAGTTTACCTGGTCTTCTGGTGGCTTGTTTTAAAAATCTTTTTATGCAAAGGATCATGATGCGGGCAAATGAGATGACTTCTTCCTTCCTTGTCTGAATGCCTGATATTTCTTTCTCTTGCCTGATTGTTCTGGCTAATATTTCACGTACTATATAGAACAGGAGTGCTGACAGTGGACACTCTTATGTTGTTACTGATTTTGAGAGTGTGTTATCAGATTTTCCCCCGGAGTGTGATGCGGCAGTTGGACAGCTCAGGAGGGGACTCTCAGGGACCAGGAGCTATGCTGACCGCAGGCAGGTAACCCAGTTCTGCTTTAAAGGTGATCTAGATTGGGAAGGGGGACTTTGGATTAGGAAGAGAAGATGGAAATTTCTAGAAGTTCTTGAGCAAGAAAGTAAGCTGAGCGTGGCATTTTTTGCGATGGGCTGCATCAGGATCATGAGTGGTGAGGTAGGAGAGCCATCCATCTGCAAGCCTCCTGGGTTCCAGTCCATTTGCTTTCTTTCTCTTTCCTATGCAAAAGAAAAGCAAAGCAATGAGCAAATGCAGACTTGGGCCCCCCATGATGAGGCACACACTGTACCCCGCTCTCACCTCTCCCCAGAGTCTTGAGGTGCCAGCACCCACGCGGGCGTCTGCATACATGATCTTCCCAGTGCCTTGCTGTTCCGGATCCTCAGTCTTCTTGGCCTTAGCTCCTAGACCTAGCCATGTCACCTAGGCCTCCATGACTTTGAGTTCAAGCATTCCTTGTCCCCAGAGTCATGTTTCTGGCTCTTTCCCAATGTCACAGGCAAATATCTCCTGCCTTTTCCCCCTGTATGTCCCTGGCACCATTGTGATGAGAATTCTGAGCAGCCCTTGTCCTTCCGACCCCTCTCACTGCACAGGCCACACTTCCTCCCAGGCACGACCCCCGCCTGCCCCGCACCTGTGCTGCTGAGGCTGAAGGAGCGGAACGTCATGCCCACCTGCACTCGTGGCCAGGCCCCCATGGCCCCAACTGCTGCCAGGCCACTGCACACATTTCTCCTTCCTTGTCCACTCTTCTCCCTGGGTGAAGAAGCAACCTTTCCATTTTCAGTCACCTCACCTGACAATAAAAGAAGCTAAAGATTTGCCTCCACTGAAGTGGCTTTTGTGAAAGTCCCCTCAGAGCCAACCCCAGAGTCAGTTTAGTCTTCATGTCACCTGCGTCCTGGCGCCATTGAAGCTCAGTCGCCCACTGGCTCTCAGGCTCCTACTGTGCGTGGGTGGCTCTTCCCACTGTCCCAATGTTGGATACACCAAAGCTTCGGCCTTGGATCTAGTCTGCCTGCTGTCCCCTTCCCCCCAGACGCTGTGTCCTCTGGTGTCTGCCTGGCCTCCCCCGGACAGCTCTGCCTCACCTGCCACCCCAGTCTCCACTTCCTTCTTCTGTCTCACGCACCAAGCATGTTGCTTCTTCAGGACAAGCTGGCCTCTCTGTCAGACAGTCCTCCCTCAGGGGTCCATGCAGCCCACCTTCCACTTTCTTCAAATTTTTTGCTCCAATGCCACTTTCTCCATGAGCAGAGTGAGAACATAACCCACCCCTCATCCTGGTGTGTGTTTCACGTGGCGTAATTTTCTCCACGCCATGGGTCCCAGCTACTTCCACCTCTTAGTTTGTTCCTGTTCTCCCCATCACCCACTGTAATGCAGAATGTGGTAGCGGGGGCTGTGCGCATCCCCTGTGTGGGCCCGTGGTGCCCCTGAGTGTCCCTTATTCTCAGTTATTCCATATGGCATGATGGGTGTCTAGGATGCTGTGTCTGCGTGACAGTTTTCTTCCATCATTGTCAGGCCAGAGTGTCCCTGGTAACCTCCTTTTCAAAAGTTATATTGAGTAAATTTTAAGGCACTTGAGTTTCTTAATTTGATTTCTTTGAAAACTGTCAAATACTTAGTAAAACACCTGTCTGTTTATTGTCCCTGTATCAGGCTCAGATTTTAGAAAGTGACACTTGTGCTGTTCGCACACTTGCTGGGATTTCACACTGTGATCTAAAATAGCAAAGGAACAGTGGGGCTCTGGAGACACTGAAAGAGAGAAAGCCGCACATGCAGAATGCACCACAGGAACCTACAGGAGCTGTCTCCACCCTGCAACTCAAGTATAATTTCCATCATCTCATGGGAGGGAATTTCACTGTCATCCCTTGGATTAGTTTTGAAAAGTAAAATGAAGATTAGCAACATAACATAAACCTCCGAAAATTGTGAAAGTGGAGAAATAGGAAGGTGCGTGCTGTCTTCCCCGTCGCCCAGCTGCACATTGCTATGGACAGAGCTTAAAGCAGCACAGAGAAGAAAACAGTGCATGCATTCATGTATACATTCACATAGATCATAAGTCAAAATCATCATGTTTGGGATAGACCAGATTAAATGAATTAAATTCAGTTTTTTCTTTACTTCTTACTATGATAAATCAATGGCTTAAAATTGTGATTTAGATGAAAATGAAAAAGACGAAAGAGATATAACAAATTATAATATATGACACTGGATTAGATCCTAGTTTAAGGAAAAACAAAGGATTATTTTAAAACATGTTTGGGATAATCGGGGAAATTTAAATAAGGGCTGGGTACTGCAAACTGTGGCGCTGAACATTGTTTCAGCTTTGATGGTGCTGCAGTCTACGAAGGCTGTTCTGACCTGCACAGCAAGAGTGGTGGAATAAATGGCGGTGATGTATTACAACAGCTAAGCTTATTTTCAAACGTAGCAATATATGTTTATAATTTAATATTTATAACCACAATACCTACGTGTACGGTTTATTTTATATAAGTTTTATGCTTATATAGTTCTGTATTTGTATTTATGTAGGCCTTTGTGTATATACACAGATAGCAAATACTAACAATTGTTGAACACAAACAGAGGTCATATTGCTTTTCATTGCCCAATTCTCTCTCTATGTTCAAAGTTTTGCATAACAAAAAACATTATGAGACGTTTCTTTCGGTTAGACTCCAGTGTCAAAGTTGTACTGCAGTGACAGCCACTAGAAAGAAGGCCCTTAGGAAAGAGCAACAGTGTGTAGTCAAATTATAAGCAGCTATTCTGAAATAAAATATAGATTGTATGCAAGCTCACAGACTACCCTCTCTAAGCATTTGAGAATCCCATGAATTCCTCGAGCTTTTGGCTTGCCTTGGAGAAGCTACTCTTTGAGGTACATCTTAGACCAAAGACATTTTATCAGCTAAAAACATCAACCCTTTTTTAGAGGGGAGAGGGGGTCCGTCACTGCCGGTGGGTGGCAGCCTTTCGTTGGTGCCCGTGGGGTTCTAGTAGATACACACCTTCGCTCACCCGCGCAGCCCTCCCGGAGGTAGTCTCTCCCTTTACGATTGGCAGCTGCAGTCCTCACAGCCTCACCTACTCCCAGAAAGCTTAATTGATGAGTTAGCCTGTTATTCCGGAGGGCTTTCGGGGAAGGCCATTAGGATGACTCGCAAAACAAAGCTCACAGCACTAAGAGCCATTGATAACGGGTTTGACAGGTTTATAACACTGGTTATGAAACGGAAGTGGCTTTTCCCGCAATCCATGTATATGGACGCAAATAGGTTTTTAAATTGCCAGGGCACTGCAGCAGGGGAAGGTTCTCAATGACATCTGGGGCAAAACACATGAGATTTAAGCAAGTCACCTGTGTAGATTCCATTAGTTTAAATAGATAGTTGATGTTTTATATAAAACATTTATTGTGGTTCAAGGAATATATGTTTTCTTGCATCAGATACTTACATAATTCTCAGACAGCACCAGCCCTGGGGTCTCCAGGAAGGTCATCCTGGGCGCTGGCCTGGAGGCGATCGGCCTAAGATCCGGACCCCACAGCCACCAGGTGTGCCTCGGGTGTCTGGGGAGCAGCCCAGGTGAGCTCACCCCACATTCAGGCCACCAGTTCACAATCTTGATTCTTTCCATTATTTTGGTCAAAAACTGAGTGGGACGAGAACCAAGTCAAACTCAGTGGTTAGGCTCAGTGTTGGCCTTATAGGCAAAGTTGATCCGGTTCCCATCCAGTTCAGTTTGCAACCGGAACTGCAGAGAGAAGTAAGCTCACGAGCCACAGAGCGTCAAGGCACCGCAGAGCTGCCCCCCACTTCTATCTACTCTGAACTGCCCAACCCAGAAAGGCCCTTCTCAGAGAGCTTTCTTCTGTGATTCAGCAAAACAGCCCCTTCCCGCCTTGCGTCTGCCTCGCTTTCCCCTTCCCTCACAGGACACAGTGCGCAGCACCAGTTCCTTCTGCTCATGACGCTCCTAGAACTGAGACAGTGCTGGGCTTTTAAGGCCCTCACCTCATCACCTGGGCTGAGCTGTACACATGCGGGGCAGTGTCTGCCAACACGACTGGACACACAGAGCCTGCTCTATGAAAACTGGATCGTGACTTGCAGGAGGAGCACCTGGGTGCTTGCTACTATGCTCTGCATCTTTTTAAATGACTATTGTTCTTTTTATAATATAACGACAACTAAATTGACTACTTTGAAATTGTAAAAGTTATCCACTCGCTAATGAGTTAATTGGCTTACTGCCAAACATAGTTTTGTTGAGATCTGTGACAAAAGATCTGAGTATCTTTGGGGATAGGTTTCAAGACCCCCAAAGATACCAAAATTGACAGATGTCAAATCCCTTATGTAATATAAAACAATATAGTATTTGCATATAATCAATGCATAACCATTCATATGAACTAAATCATCTCTAGATTACTGACAATAACTAACACCTTGTAAATGCTATATGAACAGTTGTTATACTGTCTCGCTTAGGGAATAGTGACAAGAATGGTCTGTACACGCTCCGTACAGATGCAATATCTTTCAGTATATTTTTACCACATGATTGGCTGTACCACTGGAAGTACAGAACCTGTGCAGAGAGAGGGCTAGCCGTATCGAGTGCTGGTCCAATGCTGATCTAGGAAATAATTGTGACTGCGGCCTCCACATCAACTTGCAGCCTCTCCTGCCCAGCAGTACCATAACAATGCCAGCTTCTGCCCTGTTCTCCTGCTCTGTCTTCTATGGTTCCCGCTCTTCACCCCTAATACGTGCTTTGTGCCCATTCCTTATGCTCTCAGTCCTTGAAGCAATGCTGAGGAACAGAGTGGAAAGAAATCTTAGCTGTGCACTTAGTAGAATTGGGAGTGGAGTCATCTTCCAGGAATTGGAGGTCCAGCCTCAACTTTGGGCTGTCATTCTCTCCCCTCTCAACCATCCTTAGTGCTGTATGAACTGCAAGTGTGCCCTGAGCCCTGCCTTGGAGGCTGTATAACCAGCCTGTTGAGATATCCTGCTGTTCTCTAGACCCGGTTCCTACCCTGACCTTCAAGGGACATGACACATTGGGAGCCCACTTCAGTCCTACCATCTTCTGCTTTCACTTCCGAAGACATTGCTGCTCTGTGCCCGGCAGATGTAGGTACTATTTTGGGCCAGGATGGAGTGTGGAGGGGCCTCTTGCAGTCTCTCAGGCAGCCCTGCTGCACACTGGATATGCACCTGGCAGTGCTGACCGACAAGACGGTTCCCCAGTGAGTCTGTGCAGGGGGTCTGGGGCAGCCACCTCCGCCTTCTGGCCAAGACCTTCTGTGCACTTGGGGTGCAGAGTGCAGCTGCCCTGCCACGAGCTCTGCCCATGCACAGCCCCAAGCCCAGGCTCCAGCCCTCCCAAGTCCTCCTGTCCCACAGAGTCTATGTCACAGGTCTCAGTCACAAATCAAGACTGAGGGCCGGGATGGAATTCTTGTTCCAATCCTTGCCTGAGGTTGAAAACAGGAGGACAGATTGCTGGGGAGAACAGCCCAGGGCTGCTTTCTGTCTCCCAGAAGAGCTATGGTTCATACCCTGGCCAGGAAACTAAACCTATGAGTGTCCCCATGCTTGGCCTCTCCAACTTCCTCTGTCCTGTCAGGCTTGGTTAAGGAGGTGCTGTGGAGACACGTGTGCCAGGAGCCACAGCGGATGCAAGAACATGATCCACCACCTTCACTAGAGAAGGAGCAACAGGAACTCCTGCCCTGATTGTGGAATGAGTTCCTAAATGATAGACTTTTCCAGAAGGTCATGTCTAAGCAGAAGGCTTACCTAGTGCAGTTAAACTCCAGCCCAGTCCCCCAAGTCTGATTCCACAGTGTTGTGGGCAGGGGCCTCTCCCTCTTTCCAATCAGCAGCATGTGGGCGCTGCCCAGAAGGGCCCCTGCTTATTCTCTTCTCCATCCTATAGTGAAGCATTTAGTTCTGAGAGGCCCACTAATCCTGCCAAGGTCACAAAGCAAATAAGAAAAGGTGTGCAGACATGAAGCGTGGCCATTGTCTGTGGGCTCCATTCCTTTTCTTCTGGCCACGGGTTTACAAGGCAGAAGACACACATCGCCTCTACCCTCCCTTGTGCCTCTGGAGAGGAGAAAGAGCAGCAGCGTGCGGTCAGGGAGCCCTGTTGGATCCCTCACTGCCACCTGCCCATGCTGCATGGCTTTGCCCAGGAACAGATAATGGGGTGTCACGCTTGGAGAATGGGGAGTTGCCATGCTGCCACTGTCCAAGTGCAGGGTAGAGACCACCTCAGGCTCAGCCTAGCTACTGCCCTCCTCCCACCAGTAGAATACAACTAAAGTGAGCACCAGGGGCAAGAGGCCGTGAGACAGCCAGAGCGGATCTCAGGAGAGCCCTTCAGAAGCTCCCAGACGCAGAGCCCACCCTGGAAGCTGGCTCTGGGACTGGCTGCCTGGAAGTGGGGCTGCTCGGTCGCAGCTGGACAGGCAGGGGAGGAGCCTTTCAGACTCCGTGGCGCTCTGTGCCTGGGGCTTACACTGGCCTATCGGGGGGCACTGAGTGTCAGTTTTGGCCTCCCTTTCTATTTCATTCCTTTCCTTTTTTCTCTTTTCTTTGAGACAAGGTCTCGTTAGGTAGCCCAAGCTAGCTTCAAACTTGCAGTGCTCCTCCCACACCTACCTGCCAGAGAGCTCTGTGTTCCCGGATTGCTGATGCCTTCCTAACTACTCAGGAAGCAGCCTCCACCCACCGGGAGCCAGGACAGATCTGCATGAAGCCAGCCTCTCCAGCTTCCCGTGGTGCAGACTCGACTCCCAAGACCCTCAGCTCACAAGAAGGAAAGGTGCCCTTTGCTCTGGGTTGCAGAAGTTCCCGTCCGAGGTCAGATGGCTCCTTTGTTCTGGGACCTGAGGTGAGACAGCACGGTGTGGAGGAGCACACAGCAGGGCCACGTGCCTGTTTAGGGTGGCTAAGAAGCCACCCGACATCCCTGAAGCTCAGTCCCCAGAGGCCTTCCTTCATCCTACCTGGCTCCTTCCCACAGCACCACAGGCTGGTGACTGAGCATTTGCCACGTGGGGACATTTAAGGCCACATCAGAATAGCAGAGGCTTCCGTTACATCTAAAAACTGTAGTGCTGCCCTGCTGTTGCTATTTTTCTTAGTAGCTTTCTTTGAAGAGCAGTTTCTGGTGCTCAGCAAAACTGAGCAGAAGGTGCAGAGAGCTGTTGCAGCCCAGGGCTGCCACACGCACAGCCCCCTTCAGCCCATAGCACCCTTGAGCGGCCCATGGTGATGCTGACGACCCTGTGTCTGCACACCGTTGGCTCCAGAGTCAGAGGCTTCCAGGGCCATGCGTGATGAGTGATAGAACCGCACAACTGCCCCTGAGAGCAAGCACACCGTGGACGAGAAGCCGCACGCCCAAGCCCTGTGCGCATGCCCGCCGAGCCTCCCTTCCGAACCCTGGCGCCTGCAGCCCCCTCGGCGTCCTCACCCTCCCACTATTCTCCAAAGGCAGTCACATCTTCATAGTAACATACTGAAAAGCAACAAAATAAAGAAATGGATAATGGGATAGGTGAAAGGGGATTTTTCAGGAGTGAGGACCACTCCACCACCAAGAAAGATAAGCGTCAGTCATTTGTAGGAGCATGGACAGCCCGTGAGACCGTAATGTGTTTTTTGGCCAGATTTTATTGGTACATTTTGATACATTTTGGATAATGACACATTTATCCCAGAGAATTTGCCCCTGTACATCATATAACTTGCTATCTTCCCACTTCTCTCTCTCCCTGAAACCCTTCCTCCTCTCCCCATTTATAAGGGCTCTGTTTCCATTGAGACTTTAACATTAAGTAAAAATAATCAGACACACAGGCTTAACAATGGTGGGGTTCCTCTTATATGAAAACCCCCAATTATAAATGAAAAGCAAAGCACAAGGTGGGGATAGGAAGTAGACAGAGAGATCGTTCCAAACAAGAAAGGTAGTGGTGAGAAGAGAATGGGCTGGGCTGTGTCCGGGCACCAACTCCACGCGAGGAATGCAGCCGTTGTGTACTGCGGATGCGCGGTGATAATACATGAACTGGGAAAACCCGTTGCAGTATTAATTAATACATAATAAATATAAATATGTGTGGATGGATATACCCTTTAAAAAGATTCTAAACAGGCCTTTGCTGATGGCTTCGGCTTTGCGTCAGGCTTGTGCATGAAGTCATTGAGGATCGCTTCGTTATGTTGTCACATCACTTTGGCACATGGTTTGGTTCTTACCTTGTTTGTTTTTCTCTGGAGTTAATGTACCAATTGGTCAAGCTTCGTTATTAAGCTGGACTATTGACCAGATGGTGCCCTTGTTCCTGAGAGTGAGACCACGGAAGCGAAGTCCTGCTGTGTGCTCCACGTCCTGGACTCCAGCTGCATCCCTGGCTCTTGCCTTTTGCTGTGGACCAGACCAGGGCTGACTTGCTCTGACCTGATTTCACCTCTCTCATGGGGATTTATCTCTGGCCTTTTCTTCAACCAAGGGAAGAAGAAAGTTCCTGGCAAACGATGACGTGCTGATGTCCTCGAGGCGGTCCTCCTGCTGCGCCCACGCAGTAAATACCTCTTAGGCGGACTGATCAGAAGACGGGCAGCAGCTCCAGTGCTACACCGGAGCTCCGGCTGTGGCTGGCGCTTCTGTGGGTGGGACCCGTGGTGGCCCCTGACCCTGGCGTCCAAGGCTAAGTCTCTCTGGAGCAACTCTAGCTCCGAATCCACCACCATCCCAACTCAAGCAGCTGTTCATGGGCACAAGGAAAGATGAAAATTAACAGAAGTTCTTTCAACTCTGCAATAACATAGAACCCCAGAATATGGCTGAGACACCCTTTAGAAATATTAGAAATGTATGTAGTTTCTATCTTTAAATATTTTTATAATTTTCATCCTAATCATTCTCTTTAATTGATTCCACGAATAACTCAAAGTTCTGGCATCTCCTTGACCTTCCTGGTGGGAAAATTAGAACTAGAAATAATTCCTAAACACTTGGAAAGTTTCCACTGGGGTCAGAGCCCTCAAAGCAGCTGATAACATTTAAATAACTTCATGATAGTGAAATTTTGCCTCATGATCCTGCATTTTAAAAAGTCTAGCCAGGGGCCCTGAAAGTCATTCTATAACCACATAATGGCCCTCGGCCCATTAAAGTCCAAAAATGTGTAACAGAACATGCTCAACAGAAGCTGTTTCCTGCTTACTAAATGGCTGTTACCTGTAATAAGCTACAAAAAGTACTTGTAGGTTCAACATCTTAGTCCTTTTTCCCCACATTACAGTTGCAATCCTTTCCTGTGTGATATTTTTTTTTTCCTGTATTTTAGTGAAGGGAATACAGAATATTCAGGGCCTCACTACTGGATTGAACTCATAGTGATCTGCCTGTCTACAGCCTCCCAAGAGCAGGGACTACAGGTGTGCACCACCACGCATAGTCTCAACCACAGTCTCAGCTTGCCCTGGGTGTAGGGCTGGCATGGCAGGCCTGGGGATCGAACCCCTGACCCCTGCACCTCTTAGCAGGTGTTTTAATTTGCTGAACTATTCGGCCAGCCCTTGGCGTACTATCATTTATTAAAAGCTTGAGAACGATCTTTACTCACTGATCATTTCTCATCCTGTTCAAGCAAAATTTCTCCACACTCTCATCTCCTTGGAAAATAGAAGAGATTTTTACTAAGACCTGTGGCAGCCTGGTGAAGGAACCGTGTGAACACCCATTGTCTAGGTTCTCTGCAGCTGTTGCTGTCCTCTGTCTCCACAGTCCTATTGAGGGGAATTTCTTCTGACCTCTGTAGCTCTGTGTGCCTGTGTATCCTGTCCCTATGGAGCCTGAGGAGCAACTTCACCCCAAGAAGTATGAAAGTTGCTTGGCCTCAGAAGTGCATGCTATTGTCTGCCACAAGGGTCCCTGTCCCACGTCTCCCAGGAGCAGCGGTGGCCCCGGCTGGTGGAGGTGCCCTTGCAGCTTTGTCCTCAGCTCATCTTTCTCTCCTCACGAACTGGACGGAGCACAGAGTGTCCCCACAGGGCAATAAAAACTGTGGGTCTGAGGGTTTCCATGATCAGTGGGAGGGGCAGTTTTAGCCACGCTGCAGATAAGAAGGAAGGTCTTTCATTATGGTTTGAGGGCAGAACCCAAGGCCCTGACATGCACAGCCCAGCTACAGCCCCAGTCCAGAATCCGAGCTATCAAATGGCCACTGGGCACCTTCTCCACAGTTCCATAGAGGTTGTTTTTATTTCTGAGCACTTTAAAGAAGTGAGAAAAGACACTGGTGGTGGTCATTTGCCCATATGCTGACATAGAACCCTCGTACCGTCTTCCAGCGGAGAAGGCATCATCTCCTCTACCTTGCACACACCTGCGCTACACGGCGCCTAGCGCAGCTTTCAGGAAGGCCTCTGTTTTACAGCCAGTGTTGGCCTCCAAACCCAGGATATCACCACAGCACAGCCCTATGCTCACCGGGAAAGGTCAGCACTGACACAGAGGGCTTTGGGTTGGCCACTTTCCTGGGGGGCTGGGGCAGCACAACGTGGCCATCCAGCCAGTGGCGAGCTCCACCCACAGTGCTAATCCATAATGCAAGTCTACCCAGAAATCTTCTGAGTAAGAATGTTGCTGTGGAGACCAGAGCAGATTTGGGGGAGTCTTCACAGGCCTCTTTGCCTGCAGGAGCACTTTCTCCATCAGTGCTCTGACTACAGTAGGCAGGCACCTGGGGCAGCACCACCTCCCCTCCCAAGAATGCCCAAGGAGCCCCCGGCAGGCCCCGAGGAGCAGATCGAAGTGCTGCACAGACACCAAGGACAGGAGCAAGGGGAGCGGTGCGGCTGTCTCCCCGCCACCACCTTCCCCAAGTGCTCCCACTGCAGAGCGGAGGACAGCAGCAGCCGGAGGTGCTCCACGGGACCTTCTCTGCTCACCTGTCCTCACAGACGCTAACTGGCATGCTAGCTTTAAACCTGCAATTCTTTTCTTTCATTTGAAGAGCAAACAAGGAACAGAACGAGACAGCCCTGCTACAAAATAGTTACTGTGATCTGTAATTGGTTTTCCTGAGTTTAGTCAAGGGTCCAGGTGGGTGGCAGAGCCAAAAATTAAAGAGAAAGAAGAGCAGGTGGGTGTGATACGTGACACAGAACTAGCTTAGTCTGACCAGGCCCTGGGTTTGAGCTTAAGCTCTGCAAAAACAGAAATGAAGAACTGATGTGGAAACACTGCAGTCTGAGGTTAAGAATCAGGAAATTCTGCTGTGGGCAGAGAAATGGGTGGCCAGGATCCTTGAATAGTCCCAGGGGCCCTGCATGAGATCAGCAACAGGGCCACAAGTTTCACCTTAAATGAGTAAAATTTGTGTCTTTCCAAATTTATTATTCACTCATAATAAATTCTGAACATTCCAGGCACTGCGCATGGTGCGACACTATTACAAACTGAGGAGGCCGTAGCTTAGACTCAGGGAAACGGAGGCAGGGCTGGCAGAGCCACGGCCCCGGTGCGGTGGGCAGGACCATGCCCTCGCAACTGTGCAGCTCTCGCAGCTCCACTGCCAGGATGCTCCTGGAAGAGCCAAGGACAGCGAGGACGCTGGACCCAGAGGGCGGTGGAGCAGGGGGAGCAGCACCCGGCCAGGCAGACCCCATGCGCTAGAGAATGAGAGAACAGCAGGAGAGCTCAGCCTGTCCCTGCCAGCACCACAGCCTCCTCAGCTCCACCTTCCTACTTGCGGGCAGCTGAATTCTCTTCCGAACTTCCTCATCCGGACCTAACACGTGGGCTCCTCACCCCTTCCTCCCGAGGTGCTGACACGTTTGAGACCCTGAGCAGACAGCAGTTAGCAGTGCCCAGCCTTGCAAAGAGTTCATGAGTGCTGGTTGCAGAGCAGACCTCGTGGTGCGCAGCAGTTAAATTCTCTTCCTGCTGTGGAATCTCACCTCAGCTCACAGTTCGCCCCAGAAGCTACCCCTGTGGCTCTGCTCGCAGTGCAGGTCCAGCAGGCTCTGTCCAGCCCGGCACTCAGCAGGCCAAGCTGCCTGCCCAGGCCACCCATCTTGCCCAGGTCACCCGTGTCCCTCAGGCTGCAATCCCGAGTGTGGCACGCCCCGAGCGTCATCCCATGGATTGAATCACTATTCCTGGCCCCACCTCAGTAGTCTGTGAATGTTTTTGAGTGAAAGATTTATTCAACAAAGAAAAATTACAAGCCAAAAAATTATGATTTCGCTGGATTACTAAAGAGAAGCAAAGACATCATGTGACATCCAGCAACGACAGCTGGAGCCGGGTGCTCAAGAGCTCCAGTGCGGGCCACTGGACAATGCAGTAGGACTCCTGCTGTCCCTCGAAGTACCCTCACATTGCGTATTTTCTCAGCAAGGCTGATAACAGAGATGAGGTCAGTGTCCGGGAAGCCTGGGAACCGGCGACTTCCCCCAGCACACTGCAATCCTGGAATCCTTCTGTGATTTCCTCAGTCTGGGCGTCAGTCAAGGGCTCTTCCCATTACAGTAAGGCCTGGGCCAATGTGGCAAAGCAGGTCTTGGATGGTGAGGTCACCGTTCTCCTGGGCCTGGAGAAGCCGCATAGGTAGCAGCAACCTGGCTCTCAAAGCTCTGCTGTCCCCTGGTGGCCTGACGAGCAATGTGCGCCCCGCTTCTGATCCAGCCCTGCTCCGCCCCTGGGCTCCCAGCAGGCCCTCCTTCAGCCAGCCTTGGACGAGCTTATTTTCCCAAGACTAGCAGCAGGAGGAGGAGATTCAGCTAACTGCACTGCCCCCAGCCTGGGTGGCGAATGTGTGGGCACTTCTGTGTTCCCGGGGTGAGACAGTTGCACGTTGGGTGAGCCTCCCTTCAGTGCTCAGAGCAAGGTGCACACTTTGGACTAATATTGGGTTAATAACTCCATGTGATAGTGGACACAGCTGGGGACACAGTGTGTGCTGTGAGCCCCGTGGGACAGGAACAAGGAGCGGATGTGTCTAGAGCCAGACCTCCCCTCCAGCCCCGGGGCTGCAGGGCAGTCAAAGTGCTTCGCCACCACACCAGGCCTCCCGACCTGAGTCCCTGCTTCCGAGCTGCACTGAAACACTTTGTCATTTGCCCATTTATCCAGCACGCACCATGCTACTGGCTCTCTAGGAGCCCTGTGTTCTTGGGAAACTAGACCGAAATCTCAATCGCTGCCTCCCTATCTGTCTCTCTCGGTTTCCACCTACTCCAGGAACATGCAGGCTTAGGTGTCAGGATTCTCTGGGAACACCACATCATAACTCCCTCGGCCACCACCTAGCCAGAGGCCCCCACTTCCTGCAGATCATACACTTGTGCCCACAGCAGAGTGGAGTCCTAGCGGCTGCCGGGGATAAAGGGCTCCTCATGAAAGCCCCCAGGATTCTCTACCTCAGGTGCAGGCAGTGAAAGGTCCTCTCTACCACTCCCAAAGAGAGCCTCAGTTTCCCCAGTTTTCAGCAAAGGGCTGCCCCTCAGAGTGGCCCCACAGAGCCCAGCTGAGATTCACGAGGCTGTGGTGGGTGCTGTCCTTTGTCCAGTAGCTTCTACGCTTTTATCTTCTGATTAGAAAAGCACTAGTTAAGTAACCCTTATGCAACTGCTTGGGACCCAAAGGGTTCTGGATTTTGGAGGTTTCTGGGCTCTGAACACCTGCATAGATCTTATGTGCATTGGCAGGGATGGGGCCCCAGCTTCAACATGCACCTCACTTTGTGTCATGTGTGCCACAAACACGTGCTTGCTGGAACTGTGAAGCAACATTGGCGCTATGTCTGTATTCGGACTGCGACCCATCCTCCACTCGAGGTCCTGGAATCCTTGATGTTGTCTCACACCAGTGCTTAATGGGTTTTGAAGCATGGAGCTTTTCTGGCCTCGGGTGCTCAGTTCACGGGTGCCCAAGTAGGTGGTAGATGTAGTGTGTGAGGAATGCATTAAGTTGTTCAATTCCGGGAGCGCAGGCTAGCCCAAGGCTAGGTGTGCTGGGCAGCACTTTGTGGAGGCCCCTCCCAGGCCTCAGGTCCTGTGGCTAGTGGGCAGTAATGCACGAGGGACAAGCCCAGAGACATCCCACCTTCTTGCCTTATGCAAGCTCTGCGTGTCGCTTTGCTGATCTTCCCTGCCAGCACTCTGCAGTCCTCTTACATCCATCTCATGTGGGTGACAATGTCCCTAGGAGACACCTAGCCATAGCCCCAAACATGTCCAGGAGAAGAGCGTGTACAGTGAAAGGGGAGCACAGGAGACATGGGGGGCAGGACAGCTGGGTCCTCTCGGGAGCCCTTCTCCTGCACAGAGCAAGCAGTGCACCCCACAGTAACACTGGGCTAAACTTGAGCCAGACCTCACCTCTGCTGCTAAGTGGTGTGACCGCCCCGTGCCTCCCCTTGCATCACGGGTGCAGTGATAGGAGCCTGGCAGGATGGCACATGCAGGGAGCTCGGTGAAGGGCTGGGGACAGTGTCTGCTGCAGAGCAATTGCTCCACAGATGGGGCTAGCTGTGCACACTGCTTTTTTCCTTGAAAGGAAGAGAAGAAGAAAGGGGAATATCATCCCCATGTGCCAAAAGCAGTGGCATCTGCGGATAGAGTGAGGTCACACACTGCTGAGCACCACAAGAGGCTCCATAAACGGTCAGTGGTGTCAACAGGACCAACTTCTTCCGTATGTTCAGATCACACAAAAGAAGGAAGCAGCTGCTTCCAGGAAGATGCCAGACGTTGTCTTTGTGAGAGAGAAGAGTCCACATTCTTGTGCCATAAAGAAGAATGTATGTGTGTAGTTTGCCAACTTTAGGGGTAGACATGGGTGCCCCATGTGAGGAGACATGGAAGAGTCTGAAGAGTCTTTCAGCTGAACAAAAGGAGGTTTGTTCCTGTGACCCCTGGACCACCCCAACCATCCATCTGCTGGCCAGGAACATTTACAGGAGGTGGTTTGGAAAATCCTGCATGTGTCCCTGTCTTTACAATTTCTTATTGACGATCCAGATGATCGGGAGGGGTGAAGTGCTTGCACCCTTTCCATCTTGCTCAGAATTCTATAAAACTGTCCCGACTAAAGGCCAGAACCCCCAGATCCAGGGAGACTTTGTTCCCTGGGGACTGCACCTTTTCATTGTCCCCAACATTACAGAGAGGGAAGTGCCCTCCTGCAGGCTACATCTTCATCCCAGAGTCCCTAAGGGACCCCCTCCTCAGCAGCCTTGAATTAGGGAGTTGAATTTGGGCTTCCAGATGGAGAATCTGTGATCTGGGAATCTAAAATCCAAAATGCTTCAAAATGTGAAACTTTCTGCATGCAAAAAAGAAGTCCACAGGTCAAAACTTTTACCTGATGAAACCCTGTTTCCTGCATAAATTGCTTGAAATATTGCATAAATTTCTTCCCAGCTGAGCAGAGGTAGCTCATTTGAAACATAAACTTCACATTAGACTTTGGTCCAGGCCCTGTAGACTGCATTATGCATGTGCAAATATTCCAAAATTCGAGCTCTCAGAAATCAAGAGACTTGCGGTCTGGAGTCTTTTCGAAAAGGGATACTGAGCCTGAGTGAATTTGGGGACATGAACAGTCAGTGAATAGCACCTGCAAAAGGCCTGCCGATGTGTGGAAGTACCCTCTGTCTCTCAGGCACAGAGACAGCAATGACCCCAAGACAGAAGAAGAGCCTGGGACACCCACAGGCCCAGGGTGGCCCCCTTGTGAAGAATGTAGGGTTTTATGAAACTCGTCAAGGCTGAAAGCCACTGCAACTTGCCCTCCAAGTCAGCGTGGCATCTGTCCCCTAAGAGTGACAGTGCCCGCCCCACATTAGGCTCTGACTGGGCCTGTGCTTGGTGGTGGGTGCCTTGCAGAGATGGTAGAAAACATAATGTGGATAGCTGGGCATATTGATGCTTGCCTGTAACCCCAGTAAGTACTCTGGGAGGCCAAGGCAGGAAGATCCTGTTGTAGCCCTGCCTCAGTAACTTGAAAGACTTAGCAAGACTCTGCCTCAAAATAAAAAAGGACTGAAAGATATAATTCAGTGCATAGTCCCTGGTTCAATCCCCCAGAGCTACAAACAAATTATGCAAATGACACGAAGAGAAGCAAGATTCGCTCTCCCTGACAGATGGACGCCAGTAGGCTGTTTTTGCGTTTTGTTTTTATTTCATTTCTTTGCTCTTCAAGAGCTATTTATGGCACAGGGGAAATGCAATTCGATGCCTTGATTTCACAACTACTCCGCAGGGTGCACCATAGACAGGAAAAGCTGGAAAAACACATAAATAGAGTCTAGTAGGAAACGTACTGAAAACAGTCGCAGACACTGCGGAGGTGCCGCTCCAGGAGCCTTCCGGCGCGAGCTCAGGGGGACAAGCCCTGGGCCCACCCTCACGCTGGCAGCAGAGCCCGTGCAGCTGTCCTGCATGCCTGCCCCTTGTCCTCAGGGCACCACCGGCCACTGGCCAGGGTCTGGGCAGCCTGTGAAGGGTGCTGTTCAAAGGCAGCCCCGCGTGGGTCCTGCTGGAAGTCCCGGACACGCAGATGTGACTCAGGGCTGTGGTGCGGGCAGATCTGACAGGCCCGTGGGATATTTTGTCTACACCTCGGGAAGGTCACAATGAGCCCAGGTCACAGAGCGACTTTGACTGTCCCTCAGAGGAATTCCTGTGCAGCGGCAGGGGTCCGCGTCAGATCTCTGTTTACTCGCCCTGGAATTCACACTGCCAGCTTGGGTGAAATAATCCAGAAGATTAAAGAATTCGCTTTTCCTTCCTGGTGCACAAAACCCGTTATTTTAGTCACGGAAGAGAACAAGAATTTGCTTTTTCAGAACTATGTCTCTGAATATTTTCTGATATGTATACACACACACACACACACACATATTTTTTTTTCAAAAATTGAAAAATAAGTCACATTTTACAAATCAAAAGTATCCAGAAAAGTTAAAATCAAGACTAAGATACTAATATAATTTATTTTAATTGAATAATTTTTCTGATTTAACGAAACTATATATAAATTGATGGGTCCTTAAAATAGAGAGTAGTAAAATATATATAAAATGAGAGACACTAGGGATAGTATATAATTGTGCTAACATATTTATTATGGTAATGCATAATTATGTATTATAATAATTGCTTCTTGAATCAGTGAAGTCTTTATCATTTTGATTCCAGTTAAATAGGAGCTGACTGTATGAATAACATAACCATGTATTTTCATAGAGTTCAAATATATTCAAATATAAGCCAAAATAAATATAGTCAAATTAATGCTCTGATAAACTGAAAATTAAATAAAATCTCAAAGGCTTAAAGCAATAAGAATTATGTTTCCACTAACCTTGGTGAGGAGAGTCAATTGCCGCTTAACAGCGCTGTATTCAGTAACAGCAGCCTAAATCACTTCTGAATTTCAGAATCAAGGCTATATTTCTGCTTTTTTTCTTAGAAGCAGTGAATTTCCATGGCAAGACTAACAATTGCCTGTTACCCACCTTATTTCCTTTAATAATAAGAAGCCCTCAATTCCATCACTGGCAATTTTGTGGCTGGCCACATTCTCGGCCTTCTTGAGCTCACAGGAAACCCCGTGGCATGGTCGTGGCCAAGGAGAGACATACAAACAACAGTCATTGGGTGGAACTTCCGGGAAAGTTCTCTCAAAGTAAACAGACCTGGCTGGACTACGGCCCCTCTTGCCTTTGATCTTATTCTTTCCTTGAGCCAGGAAAATAGATGTGATGGCGTGAGCACCTGCAGCCATCAGGTAAGCGAGCCTTGAGGCCTTCGCCCTGGGCCAGATGGAGACTCAGAGAGCGGTCGGATCCCTCCGATACTGCTTGCTTCCCTCCTTGTTCTGTGGGGAGAACACAGCTTCTACTCCACAGGTACCATTTCCTGGGGAATTCCCTGCTAGACGCAGCAGCACACAGCTACTGATGATGCAGTCGTGTGTGACAAGGAATGAACTGCTAAGATGGTAAGAACCTTGCAATGGGTCGTGCAAGTCTTGCTCGTGACCATTAAATGTGTACCCTCACATGGTGTGGCTTAGGCTTGCAGGCACTGTGTGAAGACAGTATTTGCCTTCCCATGTGACTTCTTCCTCACCTAGCACTGTGTTTTCTATCCTTCCATGGAGCCCTACTTTATTTCTTCTCCACTGTCATGCAGAGTTCAAGGGCATGAAAGGAGCCCACCCGTGTTGGTGCTCTTGGTACACATCTGGGTTGTTTCTAACTCAAGATTTCCATGAAGTACATTTCTGTGGCCACTTTCGAAAATATCTCCCGAAGAACACATCTTAAGACCCAATCTGGTTAAATATTTAGGAGTAGAATTGCTTCATTGCTGAGTTGTTCCTAGACCCTGACGAATTATTTTACAAAGGAATCTATAACAATTTCCACTTCTGCCACCAGCATCCGAGGCTTTTCATGGTCCCTGTGCCCAGCAGCATTTGTTCCCTCTGCATATGCAAGAGCTGGAAGGGAAGAGAGAGGCCTGGCCTCGCCCTGGGTTCCACTTGCACGCCAGTGCAAGGCTGGGGGTACATCCAGTGGTCCCCTGCTGACCAAGTCCCTCCCTCCTGTCACCCGGCTTGACAGTGGCATCAGGAACCTTTCTCAGTGGAGGAGCCATGAGAAGTTGGTGCCAGCAGCCAGGGTGGGACCGCAAGTTCAGTGGGGGGGATCATATTTCTAATTTCCTTGGCCAGAACTATAAGGGTGTCAGATTGGGTGTCTTCTAAAGACCCTACAAGCTCTGAAATGTTATGTACCATGCTACTTCTCTGTACTAGGAACGGAGCTCAGGGCCTCCCGCCTGCTCCTCATGCACCACGCCGCTGGCCCTACGCTTCTATTTCATACAGGCGAAGAGATGCTTGCATTTGACAAGGGGTGAGGCATGTTGTGGAGTCTCCTTACCCTGGAGTCCTTTAACTCAGATTATGAATTCATACTTCGAACTCCTGGTTCAAAAGGAGCGAGAGCTCCGGTGTTATCTTGGCTGCCGGCTCACATTAAAACTTGCACTCTCAGCGCGCGGTCCTTAGCGTTGCTCGCTCCGCTGGCGGCATCTCTCTCATCTGCCAATCACGCGCACAGTGCCCATTTGGGGTGTCGCTGACCCCTCGTGCAGGGTGCCCTGCCAGCCCCGTGCCCACAGCCCAGTGCTTCCCCAGCAAGGAGCCACGGGTTCCGTTTGCCCCGGGCCACTCAAATGCTGTGGCTGCGTCTGGGTGCTTCGCATGTCGAGTCATCTTTACCGAAATTTTTCCACAAAGCACAATTACAACAAAACCAAGAGAAAGAGGCGCGCGGTTTCTAAGACCAGACCACATGAGTGATACTTTTTTTCATTCTTTCTCTCTTTTTAACATTTTTTTGGCGGTACTGGGGGTGGAAACCAGGCCTCATGAATATTCGCAAATACTGAAGCCCTGAGCCGAGTTCCGGCTGCCTTTTTTCTCCTTTGCTCTTTTCTTTAATTGTAACCCTTACGCTGGAGTGAGTCTTTGGAAAGTTTGGGTAAACTGAATTTTACCCTTCCCTTCCCTCTACTTCAGGAGAAAAAAGTGTTTCTTTTCTATTTATCTGTTCCAAGTTTCTTTAAAATAGCGATGCCTTCTTCCCTGAACCCATGTGTGTGAGCCTGTGAGAAGGGGGAGAGAAGGGGGAGGGAAGAGGAGGGTGGGGAGGAGGGAGGGTGAGCAGGAGGGAGGGCAGATGCGCAGGGGCCTGCGGACCACACCGCGAGCCTGCAGACAGCGCGGACGTGCCACACACCAAGAGCTTTCTATCCCCAGCGCGCTCTGGAGGTTTTATCCTGCTCATCAATATCTGACAGACAGTTTATGGAAAGAAGGATTTCATTACTTCTTTTATAGAGCACTAAAGACTATTTTAAGTGTAGCTTCGCTGCTATGTATCCCGGGCATGAAGTCCCCAGTGTTTCTGAACTTGTTTCAGCTCCCATTTAACATCACCACGTTAAACACAACATCTTAAAAGCCTCGCATTGGTGTGTTTTGACTTAAAATTAAAAGAGCACCACAATTCTTTTGATTTTGTTAATATTCCAAAAATAAATACTTGACTCATAAAGGTTGGGGAAAATTCATTCCTGTTTCCAGCCCTTGCACATGTCCCGCGCGGTTCCAATTCTGTCAGCCAAGCAGCTGTCCGCTTCCCGCCCCACTCGCGGGCCAGCTGTGTGCCCGTGGTTGTTTGAAGATCTGTTAAAAAGCACTTGCGGACTTTCATAGGGACAGGTGTCCCTGCATAAAGCAAAAGGCCCTTCGAAGGAATGCAGCGGGATAGATCCTGCCCTAAGCCCCATAAAATTGTTCAAATTGAATGCAGGTAACGAGACACACGGGGAGCTCAGCCGGCCGGAACAATAGGCTGCTTCTCTGCCAGGTTGCCTTCTGCCTTCGCCGCAGCGCCTGGACCCTGGGCCCCTCCACCAGCGTGCTTGCGCCTGGTCAGGTTTCTCCAGTGGGCGCATGCTGGTCAGCTCTTCCTTCCCCAGAATACACCTGGGGGGCTGTATCCACGTGTTCCAGAAGTGTGAGGAGTCCCACGGGACGCTCTCACGAGGGAGGCTGTGACGCACAATAGGATGCCACCGGGACTTCTCCAGTTGCATGGCCGAAGTCATAGTGGAAAGCTGCCCTTCCGTATCAGCGCCACGCAGCACTGGTGGCTCTGTGCATTGGTAACGCGCAACCCAACTCGCTTGGTTATGTTGCCGGATCAGCACTGTTTGGAATTCCTCGCCACCAACCATAAACCATCCACCCCTGAAAGAGCTTGGAAAGAATTTGAGAATAAACATTTGCAGCAAATTTTAAGTTGTGGAATAACTGTAAACCTACAGAAAATTTTTCAAAGGGCTACAAAGAGCTTCTTCTTGTACATTTCTCACCAGATTCCCTACTTGCTAGCATCCTACAACATTGCCTGAACATCTGTCCGTGTGTGTGTGTGTGTGTGTGATGCTTGTATATTTGCACTATCCAATACTAGATTGCAGACCTGATGCTCCATTACTTCTCAAATTACTTCACCATGTATGTCTTACAAACATGTCCATTTTTCTAAATAACCAAAGTACACAATGAAAATCAGGATACGTATGCCGCTCGTATAGTACTTGCAAGTCTCCAGACCCACTCAGGCTTCCCCGATGGTGTCGGCAATGTCCTACTCAGGGCCCAATCAGGATGGCACATTGTGTGTGCTCTCGAACACAGCCCCTTCCACCTGAAATGGCCTGGCAGCCTCTCTTTGTTTGCATGATCATTGCATCAGTGAAAGGGGCAAAGCTTTACTGGGTAGAAACAGCCCGTGTCTGGGCTGGTCTGGCATGTCCGTGCTTGTCATCTGTGACCTGGGGACGAGAGCCCCTTGGAGATGGGGCTGTGCTCCCCGTGCTCCGCGTCTGGCCGCCTCCTCCCCGCCATCTTCTTCCCACGAAGCTGCCTTTTCTGCCTGGTGACAGTGGGAGCTCGCAGCTGCAGCAGCAGAGTTAGCTGCTGCGCACCTTCTGCTCGCCATTGGTAAGTGACTAATCGATAGTTTGTGGGGAGAAGCCCCAAGGGTCCCCACGGATGAGGAGCCCCCTGCTCTTCCCGTCCCCGCGTCTGTGTGACTTGGTGAGCTCTCCTGCTCGCTGTGCCCCTCACCAGGAGTTGTGATGCTGCCTCTCTTAGCCTCTGGATATGCTCCTGGCTGGGTTTAATGGACCCGCGTTATTTTCAGCATACTTCCACGCTTTCTGGAATAAAAAAAAATGCTCCAGGTTGATGTTTTATTCTCTTCCCTGGCTTAGGATCACGCACATCTCCAAGGAGCCCCGAGTGTGGCCTGCAAGCCCCATGCTATAGGTGACGGGAGTGCTGGGCACTGCTGTTCCCAGGCCCTTCTGGCTGAGGCAGGGTTGCAGTAAAGGCTGGGAAGAGCGGTGTGATAGGTCCTTCTGTCATCCGAACCACTCAGCAGGCCAAGGCAGGAAATGACAGGCTGAACACCAGCCTGGACAACCTGGTGAGATCCTGTCTCAGAATAGAAAAAAAGAAAAGTGGCGTCATTTGAGAGACCCTACACTCAGTTCACAGTCATTGCTAAGGATAGATGGATCCACAACAACGATCATTGCGATCCAGCGTTATAGGGTTGGTGTAATGGTCTCCCACTCGTGTGTAGCTTCCTTCTCCAGTCTGGTGAACATAAGCTCTCACCTTCCTCGGTGGCCCTGCTCATCGGCTGTGTCACCTGGAGAATCAGGCGCAGGGCTCAGCTGGTCACAGCTGGTCAGCAGGCCTGCATGCCACGCATCTTCACTCCTCCACAATAACTTTTTCATGAAGTTATCGGTCTGCCCAAGTTTTGAAACACAAAGACCACACCGGCCCATCCCACCATCACCTGAAAAATGATGATCTCCAAGTACCAGGGCTTGCAAAGGACTCTCCAGGGGTGTTGACACGCCCCCACGCAGCTTCTGCCACAGGGATACCTCAGGGACTGAGACTGGAAGCCTCGCCAGGTGGAAGCTACTGCCCAGCTGGCACAGGCCCAGGGTCTGCTCTGTTCTCCCAGTGCTATCCCAGGCACGTGGGTGGGGGCTGGTGCATGAGGGCGGACCTGAAAAGCTTTGGAGGTTGCTATAATTTGGATCTCAAAAGTCCCCAAAGATCCGCTGAGTCCAGGTTTGGTTCTCAGCTCATGACACCACTGGGAGAAGGGCAGACACACTGGGAAGTTTTAGGGCCCTGGGCACATGCGTCCTCTTGTCCCTTTCACATGGCTAGGAGATGAATGGGATTTCTTACACTCCACCGCAATGGATCAGAAATGTTGGCCTGCCTCAGGTACTGTTCTGGATAACAGAACTGACCAATGCAGGGGTCATGACCAGTCTTGGAATTCTAGGATGCTGGATGCCATCCACACCCTTAAAGTCCCAGCTCGGTGTCTACACAGACTTCCTTTCCATTCCTCATGGGGCCATTCCTCAGCCCTCCTCAAGCAAGGTCAACCTGCCAGGTACAGGCTGCTGTGTCAGATGACACCACCTGGCATCTTCACAGCTGCAGTTCACAAACACAGATGCAAATAGACCGGCCCATCCAGAGTCCTTAGGGAAATACAGAACCAGTACCTATCAACTCCTTGAGCACGTGTGCACACACGCAGACGCCTGTAGAGTCCCCACCAGATCCTCAAGGTCCAGACAGCCTTGTCCTGGAGCCGACGCACAGGATGTCCCCTATTGAGTGACCCTGCCACGCTTCTCCTGGGGGATGACTTGCTCACTGTGAACACAGCAGGGTTTTGCTGAGGAAACACAGCTGAACAGTCGTGCACCCTGACTCCCATGATTCAGCTTTCGCAGAGAGGGGGTTCCGCAAAGGGCAAAGGCAAGGAAGGGGCTGGCTGCTCAGAGGACACCACGAGAAAAAGGTGTCCCTGGTTCTAAGTGGCAGCGAGTGTATGACATGCAACCGATTCCATGACAGCTTTTAAGGAAAAATGAATACCACTGAAGCAAGCAGGTCAGCCAAAGAAGAAAGGTGGGGACAGAGAGACTGGAACAGGCCCAGGGAGGTAATTGGATCTTCACAGGAAGAGGAGGGCAGACTCTGCTGGGGTCTCTACATTACTGAGACATCCCCCACCCACCTGCACAGCCACCTGCCCACTTTGAGCAGCAGCATGGACCCGGGCCTGTGGTTCTTTGGGCATCCGAGAGTGGAAGGAGGATGACAGAGCTTGCATTTCTCACACTGCTCCTGGCCTCACCGTCACCCCCTCTGTACCACTTTTCCCCTGAGCAAAGAGGGGCCAGGACACATGGTCAGCCCCTATCCAGCCTCAAGAGCAGATTCAGGGAAGCTGAGGCGCTGTTAAGTGGCCTCCAGCCCGGCAGCCTCCAGCCCTCACTGACGTACACCACGCCTTCTGGGCGCAGCCACCCTGGGCTGCGCCCCATGAGAGACCTAAACTGGCCGTGGACGCACGCTATGCCACGGCCTTGAGGGGCTGTCTGAACACCAAGAGGGGCACAGGCCGTGTGGCCCTACTGTGTGCAGGGCTCCTAAGTGCAGGGGACTCAGCAGTGAGGAGAGCAGACTCCCTGCAGCGTGAGCACAGAGGAGAGCATGGGCCTGGGCACGGGAGGTGCAGTGGAGCCAAGCAGGAGACGGCAGCGCAGGGCCCATGGGGGCCAGTGCAGGAAGGTGCGGCCCCCTCAAGGGCTGGAGGAGCAATGTGAGGAGGTGATCAGACCTTAGGCACCAGCTGAAACTTCAGCAGGAACAGAGCTGCCCAGCGTGGAGGGGCAGGAGCCATGTCCCGGGAGCAGGGCCTAGATGTGCTTCCCAGGCCTGGCCTCCCACCCGGAGCCAAGGACATCCCGTGCCCAGCAGTGGCAATTTCCACACAGTGCAGGGTGGGGCTGCAGGGGGGCGCAGAGCAAACCCGAGGCGAAGGCAGCTCGTGCAGGCCCCACCAGAGCCAGGGGATGCGCCTGGAGGCAGGCGCGGTAGGGGCTGGAAACCATCTGAGCGGAAATAAGGTAGACTGAGGCCAAGTCACATCACCCCATGCCTTGCCAGGATGTACATTAGGGTAAAACAATACCAGACTGCAGCTCACTGCTCCTCAGTGTTCTCCTCAGACAATTCAACATAAACACCTCTAAACATCTTTGCAGAAAACTCCAAACTGGGGCCTTCCCAAAGCAGTTACTGTCTGACCACTCTCCCTGGAGTGCTGACACCAGCGAGGAAATGAGCTCTGCCACTATTCTCTGCCCCTCGGGAGAGATCAGAGGGCCACAAGCTCGTGGCCAGCAGGAAGGCACCTGCGAGGCCACCCGAGGGCCAGCGGGAGCCTCGCTGTACAGCCATGTGCTTGGGGCTTGCATCCTGCATCTACGCGCTGCATTGCCCCGATCTCCTGCATGATGGGCCAAGTCCCAGAGGCACCGCTAGCCCTTGGCTCTCCAGGTGGGAGGCACCACTCAGTGCTCTCCCCACCACTCCCTCTCCACAGAAGCACAGCACTCTTTAGGTTGGGTGAACTTGGGGATTTTCATCACAGGAAGAGGATTTTGCCATACATCAGAGGTCCCAGGATTCACCAGTACAGTGGCACTAATGAGGACAGTGGTACCTCTGTCCTTTAGGCAGAGGAAATTCTAAGCTGTTCTCAATAATGAATAAGAAGTGTCTGTGGTGGCCCAGGATGGATGGAAGGGAAGGTATGTCACAGATCCAACCCCTGGTGAGGAGAAGGAGCCACCATTGATTGCTTAGTGGCCGAGCTGACATTTGAACCTGAGTCTGAGATGACTGACCATTGGAAGATGTCAGCACAGGCAACAGCAGGACATCTGGGCGGGTGCCGATACGGCGTTGGCTCCTACCCCTACAGCCCTGCGGGGAGGCACAGCACGGATGTGCGTCTCATGCAGTGGTGATGACAGTGAGTGGCCACAGCGACAATGGATTGATGTTTTGTAGCCCATATGTTTTTCTGAAACCCTCAAGTTAGCAAGGAGAATGAGAACATTGTGCGAAAGGTGCTTTTGCTGCTGGCCACACATGAGACTGCCCCAGAAAACCTGAGTCCTCTCTTACTTCAGCAGTGCCATTTGCATCCTGGCCACCTGCTCAGGGGCTGACCACACAGTTCCCAGTGACACCTCCTGCATAGCAGGTTAGGTTGCTGTTCAACTCACAGCATGCTTTAAATGTGTGTGGGGCTGGCCCGGTAGCTCAGCGGATTAAAGTGCCTGCCTAGGCAAACACAGGGATGGGGTTTGATACCCCTGGTATGCCATGATGCTCCGACCCTGGGCTCACTGAGACTGGACGTGGTGGAGCGTGCCTGTAATCCCAGTGCTTGGGAGGCTGAAAACAGGAAGATCGCTACAAGATTGATCTGTGTAGTGAGACCCTGTACTAAATACATAAAAAATAAAATAAAATGTTATGTATGTGTTAGGTGTCTGGCTATGCCGCAACTTTGCTAGGGCAGAGAAAGCCTTGTCTCTAACCTCAGCACCCACTGCCTCCCACCTGGCTTCATGTGTGGGCAGCAAACGCAGGATGAGTGGCACTGGGGTCTTCCCAAAGAGCTGTGCATGGCAGGCTCATTCCCAGCCCACTCGCTGCGGAACCTGACTGGTGGGGGAGCCTGCCTGCCATAGAACTTCTTGGACTGTAAAACTCTAGCTGCTTGCTCTTCTTCTTCCTCTGGTGTAGAAGCCTTTCCTCTGTGGAAGCCTTTCCTCTGTAGAAGCCCTTCCTCTGTAGAAGCCCTTCCTCTGTAGAAGCCCTTCCTCTGTAGAAGCCTTTCCTCTGTAGAAGCCTTTCCTCTGTAGAAGCCTTTCCTCTGTAGAAGCCCTTCCTCTGTAGAAGCCCTTCCTCTGTAGAAGCCCTTCCTCTGTAGAAGCC
>PVKA01009858.1:0-66655 GCA_004027165.1 Ctenomys sociabilis
TTTGAGAATATATGACTTTTTAAAGAAACTAAGAGGGGTAGGCCATAGGGCAACTATTAGTTAACTCTGTGGTTTTAGCTGTTTCCCGAGAATGACTGGGTCAAAGTGACTTATTTTATAAGAATGTTCCCAGGCTGGAGATTAAATGTTTTTCCCAGGTAGGCCTGAGGTTTTTGTGTTCTCTTTGTTTTAAAAACATAGATAATTTAAGCTCTATGGCCATAAGCAGACATAACATTAGGCAGTAATCTGTACAAGCTGACATGGTTTGTTGATGTACTAAGGCGACGCATACAGAACAGGATGGCGGTATAACCTCATGTATGTTCTTAGAAATTATTTGGGCTTTACAATTGAATATTGTTATATCCTAAGTAGTTGCTCAGATTACCAGATGTAAGCGCGCAAAACTGATCAAACTATATAAGCACTAACTGTTCCATTCAATGAACTAATAAAACTTAGCAGTACAATCATCTTAGATAACTTGTGTGTGTGTGTGTGTGTGTATATATATATATATATATATATATATATCCTTCTTTTCTCCTTTCCGCCATTCAGATTCTTTATATGTCCTAGACATTTGTCTTTTGTCTGATGATTACTTGCCAAAATTTCTTCCTGCTCTCTCTATAGGTTGCCTGTCTACCCTGTGGTTTTCCTCTGCTGTGCAGATGCTTTTGAATTTGATGCGATCATCTTTGTTGATTCTTAGTACTATTTCTTGGCTCACACATTTTCTTAATACTCTGTGCTTACCACAGTATTTCAACCCTATTTGAAGATTTAGTCAGAATTGCCTATCTCTCACTTTATTTATAGCCTTGGCCTTTAAATACTATTTTAGGGTAGGGAAGATAGCTCAACAGTCTAAGCACCTGCCTGACAAGGGCAAGGACCTAGTACCACATGACATGCTTGCCCTGGAATCACGGGTATGCCATGCTGTCCCCAAAACTAAGCATGCTGGTGCATGCCTGCAATCTCAGGGTATTACTGCCTGGGGAACCTGAGACAGGACGATCACTATAAGTCTGGGCTGTGTAGTGAAAGCCTGCATCCAATAAGTAAATAAATAATTTTTTTAAATTATTTTAGCTCAAATGTCACCTTTCATAAAGAGATGTTCACTAATCACTAGGTTAAAGTCAAGTCTGAACACACCCAGATATTCCACCAAAACTATACTCATTTTTGATGTTACTTTTTTCTTCATATATCCCTTTTTCCCCATTATATTTTTTTATCTCTCTGTAATTCTTTATTAAAAATATTGTTGTACATGTAGAAACTAAAACCAAGATGAATAACATATATTGGGATCATGACATTAGAACTTAACATACTGGTGCTTTTTAGGGAAGTTCTTGACATCCAAATAACAGAACCAAGGTCAAAAGCAAACAACAAGGTACCCTTAAAAATATTTACAGTGAAGTAAATATACTAACAAAATTTAAAATAGGTACAAAGAATTGAAATGACCAATGTTACATGATTTTAAGGGTTTCCTGACTGTGCTTTTATCTGTTGTAAAGGAAGATACAGCAAGTTTATATCCTTAATCTGACTATTCTCAGATATTAAAATATGCCTATGGATGAAAGACTAACTTTTATCAACCTCTTAAGTGGAATTATACTATGGAAAAGAAAGTTCCCCAAAAAGCACCTAAGCAGAATTGAGCGTTCTTTTGAAAACCATTTCCAATTTAAAAAAAGAAAGAAAGAAAAATAAATGTAAAACAAAGCTAAAAAATATTGCCTGACACCATTTTCTGGATGACAGTATTTACTCAGGAAAACTTAACAGCTGTCTACTTTTTTATTCAAACCAAGTCCTGAGGTTACTAGGGGCTGAAGCAAACTAGTATTTATGGTGCATTCTTGGATTTATGATGTGAATGTGCCTTGTAGAGGGAAGTTTACTGGTCTATACAGAATGAAAGATTCAAGCCCTATTTTACCCCTGCCATTACTTAGCTTTCATAAAACATTGGTTCACAAATTAAAAGTTTCAAAAAGTTCCTAGAAACCAAAACTAAAATAGATGATCCCCTTTCATTTTCAAAGAAAACAATATTGGGGAAAAAAATCTCCAGCCCACTTATAAATTAAGCATTTCATTCTTTTTCTAGAATACAAGTAGTTCTTTTTTGTACAAAAGAATTATAATATGATTTATTAAAAAAATCATATAAAAAGACAGCTGCTTTTCCTCAAATACATGAGCTAATGTTAAAAGACTTGTGCATGTTAAAGTCTCCAAGTTCTTGTTCCTTTTTACATAAAAAAAAATTATGGTGGCAAATGCTAATAATAGAAAACATGCACAGCTTGTAACAAGCACAACAAATATTTATGAATGAATAAAATTATTAACAGGTATTTATCAGCTACCATATGTGATGCAGTGTTATTTACTGAGTACACAGTAAGGAGTTCAAGTCACATTTTCTGCCTTCCTGGAGTTCATAGCCATGGAGTTCAGAGTTATTGGAACCAACATTAATCAAACTGACATAAATAAATATCTAAAGCCAAACTTCGTTTCTGACATTGAAAATGACATCTATTTCATGCACAGAAGAAAACATTCAGGTCTCTGATAGTGAACAGAGTACAACATCAATTATTCGAGAGACGTTCAAGAGAGGATACAGAAGCACGGAGATTGCTGATGGAAAGAACAAAGAGCTGCATGCTCTAGGGGTACTGCTGTCATTTCAATGAGCATCACCTAAAAGCTTCTGTTTTAAGGTTTTCAACACTAGTCTATGCTGCTGGGAGTTGATGGAACCTTCAAGAGGAGGAGACTAATTAGAGGCAGCAAGGTCATTGGCAATGCACCCTTGAAAGGTTTCCTGGGACCTCAACTTGGTCCTTTCCCTCTCTACCTCACTGTCACCATGCAGCAAACATTTTCCTCAGCCACATGCTCCTACAAAAATATACCAACTTTCTGTGGCCCTAAAAGCAACTGGTCAACTAACCACGATCTCAGACTACCACAACTATAAGTCAAATTAAATCTTTTCTTTTTAAAGTTTTTATTCCAAGTATTTTGTTATAGTTACATTAAGATGACTAATACAACTACAAAGAAAAGAAGGTCATTGATACCCTTAGGCATAAAATAATGAGTGATATGCCATCATTAGAATCCAATAAATATTGCACCCATGAAAAGAGGTTCCACAACCAGGGCAACAACCCAGGAAGATGGTTTAAAAAATGCAAGAAACAGTGTAAGAAGGGCTGGTATTGGGTAAATGTGTCCTGTCACTCTCTATTCTCCTATACCTTCTGCCAGCACTTCCCACTGGCCAAATCCAACTGGAAGCCAGGCAACATGAGAGTACAGGTCTATTTAGGCTTCTATGACAACATACCATATACTAATTTACAAACAAGAGGTATTTATTTCTTACAGTTCTGGAAGCAGCAAAGTTCAAGATCAGGATGCTAGCAAGTATGCTGTCTGGTGAGGGCCTGTGCTTTACAGAGTGGCTTCTCCTCACAGAATGTCAGGAAGCGGAATCTCCCTTGCACCTACAGCCCCACCTCTTTAATACGATTGCATTGTAGATTAAGTTTCAAGCTATGAATGATATACACCAACATCCAAGTGACAACAATGAGGAAACTTCTGGGTGTCTTTCTCCAGAGATGCAAAACAGGCAAGGAGAGATGGGGATCACATTTTGTGTGTGCACTGGTGGGAAGAAGGTTGAGGTCAGGACAGTGAGTTTTTAAGAGGGCATGGGAGGGTTGAACAATATAGCAACAGAAATTGGTTTTCTCCCTTCTCCATCCTGTCCTCCCAGAAGTAGAGTGTCAGCACACACATAAAAGAAAAATACCCACTGGGAAAGAGTTGAGTCATGCAAGCCTCACACAGCTGTGACATTTAATTTTACATTTTTTTCTTATAACAATTTTAACATGTCTTCATAATTCTTAAATTTCCTACTAAATCTTCTCCTGATTAGAAGAAAATAATTCTTTTAAATACTAAAAACTTCTCTTTCCTACAGTATTTCAAGTAGGGATAATTTACTGATTATGATTTTGTGAGGATAATAAACCAGTTCACATATATTTCTACTTTAAAACTACCTAATCTAAAAGATCTTGTTATATTGGATTATCATTTAAATAAAGGTTACTATCCTATACATATTTTACCATATATCTGCATTATTCCTGGCAATTTGTTATAAAAGCAATTATCAGTCCTTCCCTAGCTTCTGTCTCAGCTATCAGAGTTCTTGTCTCTCAGCTAAGTGCCAGCCCTGTTCTATGCTTGTGCTGAGAATTCTACGATTTCTACTTTTTAGCTGTTAAATTCTGCCATGTAAATATGGACAGAAGGGAAGGGGACCATCAATGCATCCAATTCATCAGCATCTCTCCAGTGCTAGTCCAGGAGCAATTGTTTCCAGTTTCCAATTTTTCTCTATTCCTGAGACTACCACTTAGTAATCTCTTAGCCTTTGCGACCTTCTTTGAATTGCCTGCTCCAGCTGATAGCGTAATTTTCCCAGAGATCATGAACCTCGCTATTAAGAGCATGTACTCCAGGCTTCTTGATTCCAATGATCCCAGCAAGTTATCTTTGTTTCTAATCTAGAGCTAGTAGTTGTCACCTGTGTTTCCTGTCTCTGTGCTATTACATCTCTTTCTACACCCTCTATACTGGCTTATGGTTTCTGCAAGGGGGAACAATATAACATAGGACACATTTTCTGATAGCATTTTATGATGAATGGCCCAAGAATCATATATGAGTAGTGCAGGACATCTGTCCACACACATAACACTAAAGACTCCAGATGAGGGCCTAGATTCTGCATGAGTCCAACTGAAACCTAGCATTCATAACGATGCCTCCCACAAATCCAAATGGAGGCCTTGAGCTCACAACAAAGTCTCATGCAGGCCTGCTTCACAGATCAGTGCTGGAAAGGCCAAATGTCAGCGGTGGAAGCTTGAAAGCCTATACCAGCGGGATGAAGGATCTGTGTTAGCAAACCGAGATCTGAACTCAAGATAGGAAGCAATGCTCAAGGCAAGCACCAGAGTTCCCCCAAAAGTACCACAGCTATCCTCAGCATCAGTGAGGTCCCAAGATCCTCCAGCAATGAAGACAGCCAACTTCCCATCAGGAAATACAACTCAACAAGCTTCTTCATGAGGCTGAGCAGTACACCATCTTCCCCTCTGAAGCCAAGAAGTGATACTCAAGGTGAGGACCAAAGCTCCTCCAAGGTTCATCAGGAAAGCCAGTGTAACAAGGTCCTCCAGCAGAGCAGTCCAAGAGAACTTTACAACAGCTCCAACAGCTTCTCCAAACAGCATCCATCACAGCATTTCGGAAGCCTTTATGCTACTGACAACAACCTTCAGGTGGGCCCCCTGTACCCAGAGCCAGACTAGTTTAATCCAGTTGGGTGTAATAAGTTGGCCACCAGTTAGAAACCCACTACACACCTTCATACCTGTTTAATCAATTCCTTATATGTTGTTCTTTATCGGGGCAACTAGTAAGGCTTACATTTCCTTCACAGGACTTAGATACATGTACTCCTCAATGTACCATTCGCCCAATATCCCCTTGCCTAACCCAATCCATTCCCTTTTTAAAATAATGAACAGTCATTTCTACAGACACAATTGTACTGATTTGTATGAGGCAGCACTTTAGAATGTGATAAAGTTCACCTTTAAAAAAATTATTACTTGCCTGTAATCCCAGCACTAGGGAGGCTGAGGCAGGAGGATTGTTGCGAGTTCGAGACCAGCCTGAGCTACAAAGTGAGCTTAAGGCCAGCCTGAACTGCGCAGTGAGACCTTGTCTCAAAAAGACAAAATAAAATAAAATAATAAAAAGATTATTACAGTAAAAGACATATTGCCATTAGCACCCTTCAAAGTACTGGCTTTTGTTTAAACATGCTGATCCCATCATTCTTATTGCTTTGTAAAGCAGTTCTGTAAACTCTCTTTCATGAATGTCTACAGTTGTGCTGTTGTATCTGCCTCAATTTCCTAAATAGATTTGAAACATTTACTTGTCATGATCATTTCAACTTTGGGGAGGAGCCAACATCTGCATGGTGCCAGATCCAGTAATAGACGAAGATGCACCATAATGCTTTTGCATACCTGCCTTTCTGTTATACTCAGCAGCAGCATTTACTGTATTTTTATCACTCCTTATCAAGATATCCACACAAAAAAAGACTTGCATATCTGCTTCACAACGCAGCAAGAATGACGGGACACTCATACTCCAATACAAGCGGGATGATCAACATGTATCTTTGTCATTGTGCTGTGTCCAGCAAAGGCAGGCCCATGGAACTATGAGGAGACATGGCAGGTAAGTAAGCAGAGTGGAGAGAACAGTCTTGTAGGTCTATGTGCAAAAATCCCAGGGGAGCAGAATAAGGTAGACAGTAGTGCCTAGAAGAGGGCTTGCATCTGGGTTGATGAGACGTCAGGGAAGCTTCGATCTCTCTCATCTTCTTACCAGGTTGTGAATGACAATTTTTATAAACCAATAGACACTGGGAACCAATAAAAACAAGAAGTAGCCCTTGGCCAGCTTTCAGCTCCAGGAAAAACATTCCTGACCACAAGCTGAGAGAAGAAACTGAGGATTCTGTACTCCAGTGTGCTGGAGAGGAATCATGCTCAGTAATAATTCCACCAGGGAAAAGGAAACAGGAGCAGTATCTGATGTGGACAAGGACTAGCTGTCTCCAGCAGGGCATTTTAATTCCACATGCACCTTGTAAAGCCTTGCTAGAATCCTCTGCTCACATGCCCGGTTGGTCTTCAAAATACACAAGTTTATTAAGAGTACAGATGACTTGGTTATAGAAAACAGTTTCAGCATTTGGCATAATTAATGTAAATATTGCTTGTAGTAGAAAAATATTCTAACACCTTCTTTATTTAAAATAGGTTTAATTAATGTCAAGTGCTGCAACAAGTGGTAATCTCCCCCTGCTTGCTTCTCGTTTCACACTGTGTGGAAATGCTCCCTGCCGCCTTGTGTTTACCTGCAGACTTCAGAATTTAAATGCACAGGAGGGAGTTCACACTTTATTTCTAAAGTGCCCCCCCTTCCCTAGAGATGACTCCTTTCAGGAAAAGAAAATATTCCTAAAGCCTCTGAAGAAGTCCTTCCTTGCAGACAAGCTTTGTGTCTTGTACTCCTTGCAAGGATTCACGCAGATCCACTCCAGGTGTCCAGGCCTAACAGTGGGCAGCAGGAATGCAGGCCATCTTTATTGTCCACTGCCTGACAACTGCACTCCTTTCTGCCCCATTCTGTCTTTAGATTGACTCCACATAGATCCTAAGCAAAACAAGAAACTGGTTGGGATGTCAAAAGTAAATGTCAACAAAACAGAGAATTGTATTAGGCTTACACAATAGCCAGAAGAGATTCGACTATCCAGCTTCCTGCTTCCCCTACTAGCAGACTGGCATGTTAGCATGAGTAGTTCAACTTAATCCCAGTGGCCAAAACTGTGTCATGTGCTCTCTATTAAACATTCCCACCACCTTATATAATTTCTGAAGCAGCCATTAATTTCCTTGTAATATTTTAAGATATACACCACCAATGTAATGTTAAGAGTAGATCTTTAAATAAAATTTATTTTGTCACTCAACTAATGAAAATACAGTTAATTTTGAGTTTCTTATGACAGTCTAGAAAACAATTAAGGAAGAGAACCTTTACAGGATAAAATCATGTGCATCTAAGGGTCTGTCACTCAAAGGTGTTAGAGAAGTCTTATTTATGTGGGGCTTACAAATTGCTGATTTTACTGTCTTGCTTAACATAGTTTTGTTCTATTTATGGTATCATACATCCAAGAGACCTGGAAAAGCCCTAATGTCCCTTTAGGTCAGAAGCCTTTGATTCTGGAGTCCTTAAGCTCATGAGATCATGCGTGGGAAACCCAAACCCAAAATAACTGGCTACTTTCCTTTGAAGTGGTGTTGTTAGTATTTCAAAGATTACCTGCTGTTTCAAAGACCTAATTTTCTTTCATATTTAAACATGAAGACAATATTGGCACCAAAAAGTACTTTTCTTAATAAGTAAGTTTCATGTTGGTATAAAAATACTTTGATTTGCTTAAAATCATTTAATAATCCCAACTCAAAGTACATTCATAATTCATAGATTTTTTTAAAATTTATAAAGTGATACTAGTCTTGAATTATTCTAAATATAATTTGAAGACATTTAGACTTTAAATAATATTTTTGGTTGTGAAATTTACTCACTTTTTTTTATACAAGACTCAAGTGTCTGATTTAAAACTAAAATACTGCAAAGTCAATCAAAGCTGAAGATGCTTATAATTGCTTCTGTAAAAAGCTCCCTGGGCTCTACTTAAAAATAAGATAGATATAGATAGATATAGATATAGATATAGATAGATATAGATAGACAGATACATTCATGGTTTATTTTCTGCAATTTAAATGTTCTCACTATTGAAGTAGGACTCCAAATGGATGGGTGTGCTCACCTGTCAGAACTACAAAGCATCGCAGTGGGGATGGGGGTCTTTATTGGGTCTTTATTATTCTCCCAATGGGTCAGGCTTATGAAATCATCAAAATTTATTCTTCTGTATCTTCCCATTCTACCTTTAGCTTTTGCTTTCTTCCTGCTGAGTAACTTCTGTTGTCTCTGGAGGACCCTGCATACATCCTGGCATTTGAGGGCCCCCTACTGGAACAAAGGGAGATGCTTTTCACCAGAAACCACACTTCCTTAGTTTCTATTCCCTCTGTGCTTTATACTTTAAAATTGAAACAGTACATTAATACTTTGCAGTAAATATCTCCCTTGATATTTTCCCACTGTATTAGTGCCTCCATTTGCCACACAGAAATTCGAATCCTTCAAAAATGACTAAGTGACTCTAATGCTAAATGTTCAGGCTCTTTGCAGGCAGCAGTGCAGATAGATCTTGGCTCATGGAGAAAGCCGCTGTGTGGAGTGGAGTGTAATGGTTTTTCTCCTTTTCACTCACTTCTTCCCACCGCAGCTCTCTACCAATAAACCTGCAGAGAATCTTCTGTATAAATTTATAACAAGCACTTCTCTGAAGAAAATGTCAGGGGTCAGTTAATCAGCAAGTTAACAGCATCAGTATGTCCCCTACAATGTACTAAGCACCATGGTGATGTATAAAAGAATGTTCATTGCAGTTGTTAAGACAAGAGTCCTAATCCCTGATGATAGTTACAGAAGGAGAGAGGACACCTGGCCTCTCTAGGCAGACCTATAACAAATGCTGGAGATGAAAGCCAGCCTTTGTGCCTCTTCATGACCTTCTCCTCTATGAGTCTTTCTCTTCTTCTAAGGACTACTCAACTGCACTATTCAAGATCCACCCAACACTAGTATTGCTGCTTTTAAACTGTGTGTGCAAAGTATTTTCAAATAAAGTCACATTCTGTAATACTGAGGACTAGGATGTCAACATTTTTATGGATCTAACTTACACCAATACATAGCTTTAAAACTGTAACTTGGGCTTCCTAAGTATGGTGGTTCCTTAGGTGCATGGGATGATGGGAAATTCACCTTCTAAAATGAATCACAGACAGACAGCAGATGAAGCGGAGGCATCTCTAATGCCTTAGTTCACACATGAACTTCAAGGAAATAGTTATCATACAGAGTGATGGGATCATTCATATTCTTGTAGCTTCCCTACTTTCCCAAAAAGTTCTTTTGTTGTGGGGAAACGCATATGTATTTAGTTGTCTTGTCATGAGATCATGCTGCTTCATCAAATTCAGTCCAACTATCTTACTTTCTGCATCTGAGATGACAGGGATTTCTAATATAAAGGACCTTGCAAATTTAGTTTGGGAACTGTTTCAGGGTAATTATTAGTCTAGTGTGGCAGATTCCTTATGGTCATTGGACTGAATTTCTTTGTCTTTCTGTATCTATATGCATTAGTATACATCCTGACTCTACGCTTGACTACATACTTATTTTAGCCAAATGGGCAATAAGAAAATTGATACAAGCAAAAGTTTACAAATGCCCTTGCACAGATATTCCCCCTCTCTCCCCTCTTTTTCCTCCTCCTCCTCTCTTCCTCTCCACCTATTCTCCTTCTCCTTCTCCATCTCTGTCTCTGTTTATGTCTGTCATATTCCCAGGTTAAATTACTAAAGGATGAGACACATTAAGAAAATCTACTCGGTTCTCCCACATGGGACTCTACAGGTAAGCAGGCCCAGCCACCATGAACAAAGCCACCTCACCAACTCACAAATAACCACAGACACATGAGTAAGCTTTACCAAACCAGCTCCACAGTACCAAGTTTCTGGACATTCAAGAGAAATAATAGTTGTTTCTTTAATCTAAATTCTGAACATGTTGTCTACGTAATGCTATTGTGACTAACAGATATCTAACATATGAAACAATGTCATTCTAACAACAATGACTCTTATTGCAGCTACAGAATATGAACATCCATATTTTAACCCACTTACAAGAATTTTGCACAAGTGTTCATAAAGGGAAGGGTATATTTTGTGAGAGAATAGATTGTATTTGTAGGGAAGGGTATATTTTGTGAGAGAATAGATTGTATTTGTATCTCAAAATTTCTTGCAGAGTTCTACATTTTTTCCTATAGCACAAGCCTATCTCTCAGTGCCAAGAACAAATAAGGTTCTCAGTAATTTTAAGTGAATGATTTTTCTGCAAAGTATCTTATAAGGAAAAAGAAACTCCATACGGACAATAATAATGTCTCATACTGCTCATGTTTTCCGATTTTATAATCACAGTGCTGTGTAGTAAGAACCCAATAAATGGTACTTGCTGATTTGTTAATTGATTGATGAGACTCAGATAACACTAATTACTACTGAAGAATGAACCAAGAAGCAGAATTAAACTTCATTAGGAAAGATTTCATTTGATTCATAAGACTTTTGTGACTTTCCAGGTTCCTATGTACTAGAAAATGATATTGTATTGCTTCTCTAGAGAAAATAAGTTTCTTATATTTTTTATGTTTTCACTTCTATTTGGGTGATATAATAGCACCATTATGTATTAAATGAATTGATGTTCATTGTCCTTTTTCTTTTCTTAACACTGTGTTTACTCATCTACTTTCAATTCTTATGTAAGATAAGAAGGCCAGCTCAAATTATGTGATAGGTTACTTTTTTTTATTTTGTTATTGTTTCAGTCTGGATCTTGCTATGCACTTTGGCATGGTTTTGAACTCACTATGCAGCTCACACTGGACTCGAACTCACAGTGATCCTCCTACCAGCCTCCCAAGTACTGGGATTACCAGCATTTGCAAGCATGCCTGACTTTAAATTTTACTTTACTTTTTAAGAGTAATGAAGTTTTTATTAAGGGTAGGAAAAGAAACTGGCTCTTTATAATAAAAATTAAAACAAACAAACAAAAAAAGAAGTACAAGCAGGAAAGTAAAAATAGGGCCAAGTAAAAGTAGGAAAAGAAATGTTCCCCTCTAGCATGAAGGTGGGCCCTCTGTGCAAGAGACAGCCTCAGTGGCCTTGGCGGCTTATTTTCAAAGAACAGTTTCCAGATGAAAAGGGGTAGTGCTTTATGAAATAAGATCTAAATAAGAGTACTGGCAAAACTTATTCCTCCATTAAATATTAATGCAGAACCCATGACTTGCAGGCACTACACTTGGGGCTTAATAAAGTATAAACTCTGATTTCCACCCTCAAAGAGGAGTAACAGGTGAAGAACTGGTTAAGAACATGCATAAGTGGCAGGTCACGTCATGACTGGGAGAGGATATACTCTACCTGGAGATAAAAGGAAAAAGGTCATGAAGAATACATATTTGAATTAAAAACAGACCTCACCCTGGGCCAAGGGTATAGTCATCAGTCTAAGTGCCTGCCTGAAAAGTGCAAGGACCTGGGTTCGATTCCCTGTACCACATGCCATGCCAGTACCATGTTGAGCCAGCCACTGAAACCGGATGTGGTGATGCATGCCTGTAATCCCAGCACAGGGGAGGCTGAGACAGGAGGATCACTATGAGTATAAGTTGCATAACAAGACCCTGTACCAAATAAAAATAAACAAATAAATCTTTAAAAAAAAATAATAAACCTCACCATGTAGAAATAAGTGAAAGAACAGGTATACTGTCTTAGTTCATTTTGTGATGCTAGAACACCTAAATTTAGTTAACTTATAACATCCAAAGAGAAGGGTGTCTTCATATTGCATTGTCCCACCATGGGCAGGATGGCATGAGTTAGAGGGACACAGAGGGAGAGAGACACACACACAGAGAGGCAGAAAGAGAAAAAAAAGAAAGGAATGCAGTCAACCGCATCCATTCATCAGCAGTACCCTCCTGTGAACACTTGCCCTCACCTACATGGTGAAGTTAACACATTTAGGAAGTCAGAATCATCATAAGCAAGACATCTTTTAAAGTCTAAATCCTCAACGCTTGTGCTGCAGATGACATTTCCAACATGTGAACCTTGGGGGATGTACCCGAACTACAGCCTAGGAAAGGGTGCCAGCTGCAGAAAATCACTGTGAGAAGCTCCACTGATGACACACAGAGTAACTAAGGTCGAGCATCTAGAGAGGAGGCTGGAACATAGATCAGATCCTGACCCTAAAAATTATGCATGTCCAGCGCAGAGGTCCTGTGGTGTCAAGCAACCCAATGATTTTAATTTAATTTGGAATTTAAATTATTCAAAAAACATTGTAAAGAATGAGTTAGATTAAATGGCACTAAAAAGAAAACATTGCTACAGGGTTAGCAGTGAAAACGCTAAGCCCTCACCCTGTGAGAGCCATACTGTAGACCGTAAGAGATGTGGTATGCACAGTCAGTGAGAGACTCTGTGGACAGCCAGATGTGATATTTTACAGTTAGTGTTCTGGATGAGTGTTAGCTTAGGTTAAATTGTTGCTCTATTAAATAAAACTATGGCCTTTCTCCACTCTCAGTATGTAACTATCTTAATTAAGTCAAGGAAAGGAAAAGAAAGGAAGATTGTAGAAGCCTGCTGGTATTAATGAGCTGTGGGATAGTTTTTAGCAACATTGCCGAAACAATTATTAAAACTCTGTATGCTTGAGAAAATGTGACATTTTGTAATACTTGAAAACAATAGCTTTCAGGTATTAGGTAGAAATTTAGAAGAATTTCTTGCTCAGTATAAAGGAAAAAAGTAATGAACTGGTTTTTGCTTTAAAAAATAAAATAATAAAATATAACCACAGTAAATCAGTTAATCGGGGCTGCAAAGATGGAATAAGCACTTCCCTGACAAGTGTAAGGGCCTGAGTTCAATCCCCAGTTCTGTCAAACAATAAAATGAAATAAAAAAATAAATCAGTTAGTCACCAGCTATTGAGTGGATACTATGAAACTCCTCATTAAAAGCGTTTTAGGGCTCTGATGATTTGTTTAGTTTCTATGGTAGCTAGTCAATCACATGTATGAAGCTTGCGTCTTCCAGTATGAAAACAGGGGTGGGGGTATATTTGGGCAGATTTAGCCATATAAACAAAAAGTGTTTTTCATGTACATAGTTTGCCACCACAGATTATGTAGGATTTTTTTAATTGAAATATATTTTATTCTGCCAGAAGTCTTAAGTCTTTAGAAGTATTTACTTCAGTAGTATTTCTCAATCTCCTGCTGCATGTGAAACATTTATTTTACAAAGCTGTCATTAATCTCTCAGGGCTGTCATGAAGCACTATAAATAGATAGGAAGAAAAAATTAAGAGTAAAAGACTTTATGTCAAAAACTAAAATTGGCAGAAAACAATAAGAATTTGAAATAATAGGAGAGTAACTACTGTGATGAGGGAACGTCAACAAAGATAAGACTAAGAGCTTAATGTTCTTCTGTCAATACACTCTTCAGTGATGCCGAGATGCCAAGATGAAAGTCTCTTGCAGGACATTCCATCTTGGCATCATAATAGAACAACTGATAGGTTTTCTCTCCTTACAAAGAATGTACCAAGGGTGATCGAATACAGAAGCGGCCCAGAAAGAGGAACACTGGGGTCGCTTTCCCTTTCTTCAGCTCTTCAAAAGGATGTCGCCTTCTGCCAGGGGAAAACGTCCTCTTGCACAAGCTAACGTTTCCCCTGATCGGTTCCTGATACCTCACGTTAGGAGCCCCAGTCACCTACCGAGATGTCACTCAGCCCGCCGCTAGCTCCACCCCATTGAAAATGGATAAAAGTCAGAGCTTTCCTTTGCTTAGGTTCAGAGAGATTCTAGCTCCGCTTTTTCTCTGAGCATCCATCCCTCCACACCAGCAAAAGCTCCTTTGTTTTTCTCCTGTCTCTTATCTGTGCTAAAAAGCCCTACCTTTTGATGTTGTGACACGGATGGTCGGATGGTCGGAGCACACAGCCTTGGAGGTAAACCCCAGTTTGAGCTCCCTCCGCCGGCGAGCTACCCTTGCCCTTGCCTTGTGCCTTCCTTTACTGTAGCCAGCCTACATCCAGCACTGGGAGCCTTGATTCTCACAGTAATTCTCTCTTTCAAAGTGGGAGTTCCTGTCTCGTTTTTTCTCTTAAATCAAGGACCCACATCAGGACTCCCTTTCATCGCAGGGCATTTCTCAGCCCTCAGCGGAACATCCCTCAGCCTTCTGGGGATGACCTACATGTGCCAGCAGGACTTCTCAGTCTCAAGTTCCCAGGAAAGGGTAACAACTCTTTTCTGGAGGCGTGCACTGGGTCTTAAACCTTTTGGGTCACCTCTAATTTGGTCACTATGGAAAATGCTCCTTCCCAACACCAAAAACAGAGTCCTTTTGGGTGTCTCTAAATACCTATGGTATCCAGGAAGTCATCAAACCAAAAAGATTAATAGAAATATTACCAAGAGTTGGCTCCAATGTAAGATTGATAATGGTGCCCTCTGGCGGAGGAGAGAACTTCACAACCTGGACTACTTCTGTCATCAAAATGACAAATTATCAGAGGTTCCTATGTACAGGCTTTTATTGCTCTTAGGGAGTGCCCATCTTTCCTTCAAGCATATGGGGCAATTCAAATACATTCTTTTTTAATGTGGTTCAGGGTCTCACTATGCAGCTCAGACTTGTAGTGATCCTCCTGTCTCAGCCTCCCCAGCATTGAGATTACAGGCTTGTGCCACCATCCCCATATCCCCTACACGGCGCACCCAGAGATCCAAGGCTGGCACAGCATACGTTACCAGGGATTGAACCTGGGTCCTTGCACTTACCAGGAAAGTCCTTTGACTGCTGAGCTATCTTCCCAGCCCTGTGACCCAAATACTTTTGGCTCATTCCACACCACTGGTCCCCTTATCAGATCCCACTCAGGACCCTCTTGACATTATACCTGCCTCTACTTTTGCTCCTCCTCTGCACCCACAAAAAGCCCAGGCTCCTCATTCCCCTCAACCAGATCAGTTAGGGCCCCCTGTACTGCCCCCACCGTCATCTGTCTCTCACTCGTCACCTTCTGATATCTCCCACTCTTCTTCCTGCTCTGCCCCCCATCACCATTCTCTCCCCACACACATCGACTTGGTCTCACTCCACCCACCCTCACCATCTTATGCCCAGCTTCCACCAGCCCGCTTGTAACCATCAACCATCTTATGCCCATCAACCCTACCCCATCCTGTTTGTAAAATAACTGGCGCTGAAGTGCTAAGCCATGTTTATGCCCCCTTCACTCTATCTGACCTATCTCAGATTTCTCACTGGCTAGGTTCCTTCTCTGATGACCTCTGTAACTATATAAAAGATCTTCAATTTGTCCTCAAATCCCATGATCTCCACTTTAAAGACCCATATATTATATTTAACTCCACCTTATCCATCCAACAAAAGGACCAGCTTTGGCAGGCTGCTTGGGTGGGAGCTGGTTAGAGACTCAACAGGACCCAAATCGCACTGCAAATGCAACTGTGATCTCCACTGGGATCATTGGGCCCCAACAGACAAAGCAAATGTTCATCCTGATAAGCACTGGGACATGGACAACTTTTGTCATTTGGTTAAGAGTGACATGTGCATTTTGTGCTTGTGATAAAATAGAGTTCTATGTCTTGAGAGTTTATTTTCAGGGCCAGAGTGAGAAGGACTGAGGTACCAGGTCCAGCCTACCTTATGGTACATGACACGTTACCTCAGATTAGGTCAGGTCCATATGCCCACCATATTGGATAGTCTATTGGCTGTCAGGAAGGGGTCTACACATACCTTCTGCCACAATGGGCTCTGTCCTTGGAGCTGGTCTCCAGACACAGGGAATAGAAACTGCTACTCATCTCTACCAACAACTTTCCTTTGAGCTAGGCAAACTAACAGCAGACATAGCAACATCTGTTAACTCACTTCAAAAATCATATAAGCAGTCTTGCAGCAGTTGCTCTCCAAAACCACAGGGCTCTAACAGCCAAAGGAGGCACCTGTGCTATGCTGGGGGAAAAACGCAGTTACTTTGTAAAGGAGACTGGACTTGTCATGGGAAAGGTAAAAAGCCTTTGCAACCATCTTGACAAAACACACCAGAAACTAGGCTATGGGTATACATCGTGGTCATGGTGGGACCACACTTTTGGGCCATGTGTACCCTTTCTTCTCCCCCTTCTAGGCCCCATAACAATGATAATAATTGTACTGCTCGTAGCTCCTTGCCTTTTTTAAAGCTTTTTTTGAGATTTCTTCAATCCAGCACATGGGCTTGACCACCAAGGACCTCCTCATCCTGGCTGAAGTCCAGGCACTATCTTCTGCATGGGCGAGACCCTCCTTCCCAGTGCTAGCTCCAGGATCATAACCTCATTCAGCAAGTAGTCTAAGGGAGGGTCAGTGGCCTCTTTTAACAACAAAATAGGAATGGTGAGTTCTCAGTGCTTACACAAAACTAGCCAAGGTGATCCAACATGGAAGTGGCCAAATGAACAGTAACACAAGGACCACTTTCCCTTTCGAAAGCTCTCCAAAAGAACCTTCCCTTTCTCTAAGGGAAAACTTCCTGTTACACAAGCTAATACTCCCCAATGAGCTCCTGATACGGTATCTTATTTCCCCAATTTCCTCCTAAGATGTCCCTCGGCCCTCCTGCTAACTACCCCCACCAAAACTCACAGAAGTCCAACCTTGCCTTTGGTTAGGTTCAGAGAAATTCTAGCTCTACTTTTGCTCTGAGCTTCGCTCCCAAGACAGCAACGAAAGCCTGTTTTTCTCCTCTTATCTGCTCCAAAAAGTGTTAAAATAACAACATATTTCTCTATCTCTAAATAACCTTTTAGACTTCTGGGAAAGAAGTCTATTTTGTCTCTTTCTAGTGAATACAGGGATAAGGTAACCACGAGAAAAGAAAAATAGTTTTCAGATCCTTGATAAAATACTTAGCATGACACAAGATTTTAAGACATTCAAAATGCATAACAGTATTTTCATTATAATATAGAGAAAAACAACCAATAGGAATGATTAAATAGTGCATTATGTTAGCACTTCCCTAGCTTGTGATATATTTCATGTCTAGAAAGCTTGAGTTTTGTATATCTCATCACTAAAGTAAGTTATCTTCTATTGTTAGCCTTTGGTTCTTCAAAGAGATAACTCTAACACTTTAGAATATTCTTGTCTGCCTAGTAGTTATTCAGAATAGAAGATATATGCATAATATCTTGCCAATGAAAAACTTTCTCCTTAAAGAACTAAGAACTATTGTAACTATCCTGCTGAACTGTTTTGAAACTTGGTTTCTTTGTTGCATTTATCTCTTTTCTCTTTAAAATAAAAAAAATTAGGATATTCATCCATAGTTTAGGAAATATTTTTGAACAAATACGGCCTCAAATTTGTAAGAAATATATGGCTACATAATTCCTTCTCTAAAAAATGTTCCAGTTGTCTGACATATGTACATAAAAATACAAAAAGCTAATTCAATAGAATAATATTAGCATTAATACTGAAAGCAATCATCCCTTACATTTACAATTTAATTAAATTTTAGGACCAAATGAAGTATCTCTATGACCTTATATGGTAGAGGGGGCCTGCTTGCTCCATGGTGGCCAGAAAGCAGAGAAAAGGAGGGTTCCACTGTCTCCTCAATAGCTCTCCACAGTGACCAAACATCCCCTGAGTAGGCCCCACCTTACTAAATAAAGTTGATAAGCCTCTAGCCACCTCATCACAAAGAGGCAAGAGAAAATTCAAGTACATGTAATAAGGAATGAAAAGCGTGAATTCACCACAGACCCAGTGGAAATTCAGAAGATTATCAATAGTTATTTCGAGAATCTTTACGCTCACAGAATAGAAGACACAGAAGAAATGGGCAGATTTCTCGAAAGGTAAAAATTAACAAAACTGAATCAAGAACATATAACAAAACAAATAAAACAAAAAATATAAAAGTACATATAACAACTCTCAATAAACCAATAACAGCTAACGAAAAAAGAAACCTAATAAAAAGCCTACTGACAAAGAAAAGTCCAGGTCCTCATGGATTCACAGCTGAATTCTACAAGAAATTTATAGAAGACATAATCCCCAACTCCACAAACTCTTCAATGAAATTGAAAAGGAAGCAGTCCTCCCAAAATCATTTCTGGAGGCAAGGATAATACTGATTCCAAAAGCAGGGAAAGATACAACCAAAAAGGAGAACTACAGGCCAATCTCCCTCATGAACATAGATGCAAAAATACTCAACAAAATCCTGGCAAATAGAATATAGCAAATTATCAAGAAATTCATAGACCATGACCAGGTAGGATTCATCCCAGGGATGAAAGGATGGTTCAATATTCGAAAATCTATAAATGTAATACATTATATTAATAGAGTGAAATCTAAAAACCACATGATGATCTCAATTGATGCAGAGAAAGCCTTTGACAAAGTCCAACATTCATTCGTGTTCAAGGTCCTACAGAAAATTGGAATAGATGGACTCTAGCTTAACTTGATAAAAGCCATCTATGACAAGCCAAAAGCTAATATAATCCTAAATGGGGAAAAACTGAAATCTTTTACTCTTAAATCAGGTACAAGACAAAGATGTCCACTGTCATCCCTCCTATTCAATATAGTCTTGGAATCCTTAGCAACAGCCATTAGAAAAGTGGGAGAAATAAAGTGAATGAGAATAGGTAAAGAAGAAGTTAAATTATCACTATTTGCAGATGACATGATACTTTACTTCGAAGACCCCAAAAATTCCACAAAGAAATTCCTAGAACTGATATGGAAATTCAATAGCATAGCAGGATACAAAATCAGTACTCAAAAGTCTATAGCATTCCTCTACACAGATAATAAACACACTGAAAAAGAAACAATACAAACAATACCTTTTACAATATCACTGCAGAAAATGAAATACCTTGGAATTCACTTAACCAAGGAACGCAAAGATCTTTTCACCGAAAATTACAGTACCCTAAGAAAAGAGATTATAAAGGATTTCAGAAAATGGAAAGTTATTCCATGCTCCTGGATAAGAAGAACCAACATCGTGAAGATGGCCATACTCCCAAAATTGCTGTACAGGTTTAATACAATCCCTATCAAACTGCCACCAACATACCTCCCAGACATAGAGAAATCATTCCTAAAATTTATTTGGAACCACAAATGACCTAGAATAGCAAAGGCAATCTTGGCCAATAAAGACAAGGCAGGAGGCATCACAATTCCTGACTTGAAATTATACTACAAAGCCACTGTGATAAAATCAACATGGTATTGGCAACAAAATAGACCTGAGGATCAGTGGAATAGATGAGAAGGTGCAGAGGTATCTACAATCACACTCAGATGATCTTCGACAAAGGGGCTAAACAAGCTCACTGGAAGAAAGATAGGCTCTTTAACAAATGGTGCTGGAAAACATGGCTTTCTACATGCCGAAAACTAGAACTTGACCCAGCTCTATCACCATACACTAAGTTAAAGTCAAAAATGGATTACAGTGGCAAGTGCAAGGGCCTAACTTCAATCCCCAGTTCCACCTTAAAAAAAATGGATTAAAGATCTAAACATTAAAACAGAAACACTCAATTTCCTGGAAGAGAAGGTAGGAGCAACTCTTGAAGACATAGGGGTAGGTAAATATTTCATGAACAAACATATATTCGCATGGGAAGCACTTGAAAGAATCAACAACTGGGATCAACTCTTCTTGAGGAGCTTCTGCACGTCAAAAGATATTGTCAAAAGAGTGAAAAGACAATCCACAAATTTTGAAAAAATCCTAACTAATAAGCAATCAGACAAAGGTCTGCTGTCTAGAATATATAAAGAACTAAGATATAACAGGGCCCTCAAATTTAAAGACCCAATTCAGAAATGGGCATCTGAGATGAATACACACTTCTCAGTGGTTGAAATTAAAGAAGCAAATAAATATTTTAAACAATGCTCCACATTGCTAGTCATCCATGAAATGAAAATAAAAACAACACTGAGATCCCATCTCAGTCCAGAAAGAATGGCTATCATAAGGAAATCAACCAACAACAAATGTCGGTGAGGTTGTGTGGAAAAGGCAACACTTCTGCACTGCTGGTAGGAATGTAGACTGGTACAACCATTGTGGAGGTCAATGTGGAGACTCCTCAAAAGAGTAGGACTCTTTCAAGCCAGCGATCCCCCTACTGGGAATTTTCCCAGAGGAACTGAAAACATTGTATCATAGTGAAATAGGTGTACCTATGTTTATAGCAGCACAATTTGTGATAGCAAAATATTGGAAACAACCAAGATGTCCATCACATGAGGAATGGTTGAAAAAGATGTGGTATTTCTATATAATGGAGTATTACTCAGCTATTAAGAATGATAAGCTTGAAGCATTTATATTGAAGTAGATGCCACTTGAACATATACTCATAAATGAAATAAACCAGACACACATGTGTAAATATCATAGTCTCACTAGTATAAGAAGCAAAAAGAAGAAATACAAATAGAAATGTACATCAGCAAACTGAAAACAATTGTGTCAGATTAGGCAAAGTAAATGGCATATGCGGCAGGATACTAATCAGCTTTTCTTCTGGATGGTTAACAACCTAAGTTCACAGATAGAAATTGGAGAAATAGAAGAGCCGCAAGGCCAGCCAACATTTTGGCCCCAGTCTTTCAAGGTCAGCGAAGACTCAAGACATAGGAGAACCTGTACTGCAACATCATGAAACTCAGGTGAGCTCCAAATTTTCTGAACAAAGAGATTATAGAGCCACAGGCAAGAGATTGAAGTTCTATAGTGTGCCTGGGGAGTCACATGGAGAGAAATCTTTCTCTCAGGCTCTCACAAAGAGCAAACTGATCAAGCATTGGCCATGACTCATCCACATGGGTGACACAAACAAAGGATCTACAGAATAAGGTACAGGACTACAAGATAAACCCTGAGGGGACTTCACTGACCTCATAAGAAACAAAAAGTACATATGTTGGTGTATAGGTCTTGCTCTATCTAGGTCTTTAACCATCCAACAGAAAAGTATAGAAATGAGGTATACACTGCGGGGCCATAATAATAAGTTGAGCTATAAATGGCTATGGTCAACAACTTCTTCAGATATCTCACTATTATTGTAGAACGCTGGACTGTGTTGCTTTGTGTCGCTGAGCTCAGGCATCTAAATTGGTTTAATGACAACGGAGTGCCCATCTTTGACAGGTGTAGACAAAGGAAGGCGTATAGAAAAGAAGAATCATGATGTGTGTGTATGGACAGTACAGTTGGGATAGATAACACTGTGCTTCTACATAATGCTATGAGAGGCAAGATTTGCATGAATGGTGGTTGGACAGGATATTATGTTGGCTTCTAGTGCTGTGGACAACCACTAGGAAAATAACAAGGTAAAAAGTATTAATTATTGAATCTTTGATGTAATTCAGGTATAAAAAATAAGATATGTAAACACCTACACTCTTAATTTACTGATAAGAGACATATGCTCTAATGTCTGTAAGTATAATATCATGTATGTACCTTCTAAGATACCAAAACATTATGAAAACAGTTTGCAATGTATTAATTTATCAAATCTGTCTTGTCAAGTTATCATAAAACTGTCTCATTGATATCTGTATTTCAATAAAATTAAAAACATAAATAAAAGTAAAAAAGGGCCCCCAACTCCCTGTAGAACCACAGGCTGGTGACTAAGACTTCTATACATGAACTTCTCAGAGTCAGAGGAAGATATCATGATCTGAATAGGTGTCCCCCTCCTCCCCACAGCTCTCATCATGATGGACTGCCACCACAGGCCCCAAAAGCAGAACTAGGTCACCATGAAGTAATAACTCTGCCCCTGTGAGCTGAAATAAACCTGTTAATTAAATAAATTTAATTAGATGATATCAGATATTGTGTTACAATGTCAGAAAGTTTACCAGCACAGTGACTTTATCTTGCCTCTTTGATTTGGTTCCCTTTCTAGTAAACCAAATTTTGATGCTGATTTTTAGCTCAGCTAAGACTTCCACCTCAAGTTCTAAACTTGTATATCCTATTTCCTATGTAACATCTATTTTACTTTATACATAAATATGTCCAACTTAACATAACAATAGCTGAACCACTGTTTTAGTATCTTTCCCCCACTGTTTTTCTTTTATAAGCTTTCCTATCTTCTTTGCTGACAATTCTGTCTTTCTAATTACTCAAGTCAACATTCTTGGCATCACCCTTAATTTTTAAGTTATAAGCCAGGGACATAGCTCCAGAGAATAAGCATCTGCCTGGCAAGTATAAGATTCTGAGTTCAATCCCTGGTACCACAAAAACAAACAATTTGAGAATCAATTCTTAAGTTATAAAATCTAAGTGGCCTTTAAACTACATGTAAGTTTCCACTGTCAGAGCCATCTGGCTGGGGCCTTCTTTGTCAGCTAGCTGCTTTACCCTGTAATCATCAGTGTGTTCTCCTGGTTTCCAGCAGCTACTACTTGATAGCCTGATAGCCTTTTCTCAACAGAAGCCAGAGTCTTCTTTAAATAAAAGTTATATATTGATACTCATCTTTCCTTCTAGACTCCCTCCACCTCATTCAAAAAAGCCAAGGTCCTCACAATACCCTCAAGATCCTACCATATCTATCTCCTCAATATCTTTCTTACTGAATGTCTGAGACTCTCATTTTATTCTACCAAGAAGACATGAATCCGTCAGTGCCTTTGCACATTTAAGCTAGCTACTCTTCCAACCAAAATGCTCTTTCAAAAAAATCTGCTTTTTTCACCTCCTCCAGTTTATTCAATATCATCTGCTTAAAAAGTGATCCTACACCATCTTCTTTAAAACAGCAATAATCCGGATCTTCACCCCAGCCAGTGTCCAGCCATGTGTGTGGAACATCTTCCATCAGACAAGCCCGGTGTGAAACCCTGCAGAACTCCCTGCAGAAAGGATAAAGGCAAGACCTGTCCAGGTGATCCAGGAATACAACGTCTTGCCAGAGTGGCATAGCAGGTTCACTTCCAAGGGCCACAGGAGGAAAAAGTGAAGCACAGCAGCCAGACCCAAGCCACACCCACCTGGATGAGTTTCAACTTGGCAGATCTGGACCTGGTGCTAAGGTAATAATTGCACCAAACCTCTACACCAAAGGTCAGAAGTAGTGCTATACAAAATGACAAAGAGAATAAGTAAAATGCATTCTCAGGCCCCAAGCCCACACAGAACAAATGCAGGAAACAATAGCAGAGAAGAAATTGGACATATCACACCTTAAATCTCTGAAATAATAGCATCTTTAGTAAAGAAAAACTGAAGAAAGGTATAAAGGAATCACATCAGAAATAATTTCTAAAGTAAAGAAAGAAATAATAACTATAATGAAAGTAATACTAAGTGTTTCTAAAGAAGACACTGATTGAAAGAACATAGAGAATACAAAAATGATGGAATCCTTGAAGGAGCAACACAGGAAATAGAATGCATGAAGTACATTCAAAGTGCTATACTTTGAAGAAATTAAAACCTCAATCATAAGCTGGAAAAACCCTTTGAATGAAAGTGAAAACAGACTTTCAGACCTTGAAGACAACACTGCAGCTTGTGAAAAGGTAAGAAATGAGCTCTTAAAAAAACTACAATGCAGGAAAACATAATTCAACATCTGCAAGACAATGCAAAGATGAACAATGTAAGACTAATAGGCATCAATGAGAAAGAAGGAGTCAATACAAATGATATAAAAAGAATATGGGCAGAAGTAATAGCAGAAAATTTCACAAATATGGAGAAACAATCTGACATTCAGGTAATTGAAGCATATAGAACTCCAAAAAACAACCCAGTTAAAACCACACCCAGACATATAATAATCAAGATCCCAGAAATTCAGCAGAGGAACAGTATACTAAAAGCCACTAGAAAAAAGAAACAGATCATATTTAAAGGACAACCCTCCAAATAATGGCAGATTTCTCTTCATAGACCATGAAGGCAAGAGGAGTATGGAACAAAATACTTCAAATCTTGCAAAAAGAAAATTCCAGCCAGACTGCTATACCCTGCAAAACTCTCTTTCAAGCTTAATGGAGAAATGAAATGTTTGCTAAGTATAAAAATCAGTGAGACCCTTTTTTTTCAGTCTTGTGAATAAATAAGTCTAGTTTCTTATCCACTTGTTTTTTTTCTAACATGAAATAAGCTATTTAATTTTGTTCTTTCATACATAATATTTTTATGACTATTTTAATGACTTTTTCTTTATAATTAATTTGGACAATTTCAGTTTTGTGTATCATGATATGATTGTATTCATATTTCTTCTGCAAAAGATGCATTTTTTTTGGAAGTATGGCCCTATAACTTTAACTAAATTCAGAAATTTTAAATCTGTAAGTATTTGTTGCCTATCCCTCTCTACTTTGAGAATTCTGGTTATAGAAATATAAATTCCTTGATTTTGGCACAGAATGAACCAATGACTGATCTATAAACTCTTCTCATGTGTTTTTTTAGAGAATTTTTGTTGTTATATTCATTTACGCTTATAATTTTTATAACATGCAATCTATTATTAATCTCATATATTCATTTCAGAAATATTTTCCTTAGATTCACTGTCAACATCTTATACCTTTCATATTTCAATATTTGTCTACAATTTTGTTATATAATTGTTATTTTCAACAAAGCTAATAATGTTTTTAAAAACTGAACAAAGGAAAAAAAAAAAAGAAAACAGCAATACAGAATGAAAGGTCCACACTAACAGGAATTTTTAGTAGTTTTATGCAGTACTAGATACTGAAAAGCAAACACAGAAGATACTGGCATCAGTATGTATCAGTCCCACGCATGTGTGAATGCAACAGAGCTGAAAGGCAAAGAAAAAAGCCTGCTCATCGTCTGATACTTTGGATTATGAATATAGTATGGAGACACAGTTATATCATTAAAAATCTAATTAGCTAAAATTAGATTTAACTTGATTTCATCTTTCTTCTAATGAAACATGCAATGATTAAATACTAATGCATGTTTAATTCAAATTTTTCTTACCTGCTTTAAAAGATCATTTCTCTCTCTTCCCTATCATCATTGTAAGCTAATTATAAGTACTGTTGTTCTTGTCTTATGTCCCAAAGTACATAGCACTTTAACACTACTCGAATCTATTTTAACTAGGTTTCTCATCATAACTTTACTTTCCTTCTGCTAAAAGAGTACCTTTGTCTACATTTTGCAGAATGTATTGAAACTATAAACAATGAAATATTTGCAAGTGTAGTTTTTTATGTACTGACTACATTAGTGTCTTGTGTTAGTGTTGTGATTCTTGTATGGCTTTGTAGTTCTAAGGAGTAAATCAACAATGTCCTCAACAACTATTTTGGTCTTTCCATTTTATGCTGTTCTATTATGTTCAATCACAGTGCTCTATTTTTTTCCCTTTCACTCAACTCTACACTGTCCCAATTTTTATTATGTTATAGGCCTTAACCACTAGAGTAGTTCTCCTTTGTTCTTAAACAATGTCCCTTCTGAGTAAAACAGAAATAGAGATGTTGGTCAAAGGATACAAAATTTCAGTGAGGCAGAAGGAAAAAGTTCAAGAAATCCATTGTACAATGTAATGAGTGCAGTTATAATAATATATTACATTCTTAAATAATTCAAAATTGTAGCTGTTAACTATTATCACTACAAAAGTGATAAATATATATTTATATTAGTTAATTTGATTTTCCCCTCTCTAATGCATATATGTCTCAAAGTAATATTTTAGAGAGGACACATACATATATACAACTTCTAATTGTTAAATCAATAAATAGTATTTTTACCACAAAAGAGGAGAAAAGAATGTAAAAAAATTTTGAAAAACATGTCCTTCATAATGTTGGATTTTGAGCTAGTCAAATAGCTCAGTAGATTAAAGTGCCTGTAAGCAGGAGCTGGGGCTGGGGGCTTGATTCTGGGCCTGCAGTGCTGGCCGCGCCCCTGGGGCGCCCTGAGATGGTGACTGAGGCTGGGTGTGGTGGCGCAATGCCTTTTAATTGTATTATATATTACATGAACAAAAAATAGTTCATCATTACAAAGTTTACAAACCAAAACTTTCTGACAGTTTGAGTGTGTCACTTACTCCTCAGAAGGAAGAATCAGCCTCAAGAGGATAACTCGGGGCTGTTCAGTCTGATCAGTAACTTTCTACTTACTACATTTCCAAGCTGCCTTTCTTTTTCCCAAATCATCTGACATCTTTCCTAATTTCTGTGATTAATGTCACCCTGAAAGAGATTTAAAATTTTATTCAATGGTTATCATAACTGCTTAGGGCTTTGCTATTTGATTTATGTTTTAGAAGAGTAACCAAGACAACTATCCTTGACAACAAAAAGAGAGGAAACTTGTCTGCATCTTCCCAACCATGCATTTTGGACAGTTCCAGAAGACCGATACTTTCTTTGCTCTCAGAAGCTAGTATTCAGACCTTTGCATTTATATTTTCTCCTCCACCTTGTCCTCAAGAACTCAGGGGAGAAAACCTGAGTTGAAATACTAATCTATTAAATTCACCTCTCCTCATGCATAAAATGAATTCACACTCCTAACTGACAACATTTTTTGAAAAAGCTGTGTCCAAATGCTGATATAAGCAGCATATAAAGAAAATGCCTTTAGGACTGGACACATGCCTGTTTTAAAGTCTTTCTAACCCGTATGAACAGGTTGTTAAATTGTTTGGAATACCAGCTTCGTAAATGATGAAAGGGGGTTCCTAAGTGTGGAAGAGAGCACTCACGTGAATTGTGGGCACCGTGTAAGGTAGAGCCCTAGGAACTTAATAATCGCAGGTTATTGGCTCTGCTGAGAGCTCCTGGCCCTGGGGCAGGCCAGAAAGTGAGGTAGTTTTGGTTCTCACAAGAAGCACTTGCAGGCCAGCCTGTCCTAGAGACCGCTTCCACCAGCCCCATACACTTTGCAGCACTGACGCACTCAGCAAGTTCACTAGCTTGAATGTTGCCCATGTGCCTGACAGGATGTTCTATGTAACAATAGCTCTTGGCTTAGTTTTTATGGGAATTCATTTACTATAGCCCTCAAAATGCATTAAAAGCTTTATACTATGTGAATGTCTCTTAACAATCCTAGGAGTTAGACAGAGCAGATACGATCCACATTTCTAAGGTGAAAACATTGAGTATGGCAGTCAAGTTCCTGGCAGAACTTTAGGGTTCACCTGATTTTGGTAATGTGAAGAGAGTTTAATGAGGGCACTACTTATAATTGTGTGGTCACTCAGGCAGGAAGTCACAAAAAAATGCTTCAGTACCCCTCTGCATTCCTCAGGTATCTGCAGAGAAGTGGCTGACTCTGGAGGGGTTACCTGAATCTAGAACAAGAGAGCTGCCTGAGTAAACTGTGACCCCAGTGAAGAATCCATCCAGTCCACAGCTCCCACAAAGGTGAAGCTGACCTTTTTCTTTCTCACTTTGACTTATTGCTGCTGCTTTCATAAATCAAACTCAGATAGGTAGCCAGAACTGAAGGAAACCCAATAACTCAATCCATAATAATCAGTCAACTACATTATGGAACAGAATGAAAGAGAAAAGGGAGGGGATGGATCTGAAAAGGCAAATGGAAGATATTCCCACACTGCCTTTTAACAAACTCAGATACTTGTGAAAACGATAATACAAGTTGTGGCAAGGACTAACCAAAGGAGCTATGAGTTATAGAGTAGTTCTTTTTCATTGTTAACCACACCATGCTATTTCCTTTCCCTGCTAGGTTTGCTCCTCTTACAAGTTTATGATGTTTATTCTTTTTTTTTCCAGAACCAGGGATTGAACTCAGGCCCTTATGCTTGCCAAGGAAGCACTTATTCTACTTAGCCATCTCCCTGACCCCATGATCTTTATCTTTTTCTGCCTCCATGATCCGGTCATTATGCTCATGTGTTGTTTCAGTACTTCCAGTCATAGCAAGAAGCTTTCTTATAAATCATTGCATTATTTTGCTTGTCAGATATAATATGACAGGTGTGAGCTTAATTTATTCTTTCCCTTTTATTTGCATATAACTAACTATATAATGAGGGCTCAAGTGACCTGAGTACAGAGATTAGTAAGAGGACACACAATTCCTGATCTCAAAATTCTCACACCTCATGAGAAATGAAAGTTTTTAGTCAAATGATCACCCTATTGCTCATAAAATTATGAGCTCAGTGCTCTGCATAACAGGAAGATGTACATGATTTTGACCTGAGATTGTAAGTGCTCCTTTCCTGAGGAAGCATGAATCACTTGATACCTAAATGGTGAAAAAGAGTTAAATAATAGAAAGAGTGCAGGATAGAGGGTTTTAGAGACAGTAGGACAATATATCAAAGTTTCAAGACCAAGTAAAAAGATGTATCCAAAAAATAAAGCCAATGTGGAAAGGAGGAAAAGGTGAGAGGTAGGCCAGAATGAAGACTAGACACTACAGAGGATCTGTGTAAGAATTATGACCTGGATTCCGAAAGCAACAAGAAGCATTTGAAAACTTCAAGGCAGAGAATGACATTCAATTTTCACCTCAGTGAATATCACTAACATAGGAGAACAACTTAACAGAACTCAGAAGTGATGGAAAGAGATCAGTTAGAGATCTAATGAAGAAATTTACATTTAATTATTATTTTTGATTGCTTGCAATTTTTCCTATTTTAAACAAGTCCAGAAAGAATCTATTTGCCTGTGTTTGTTAATTTGTTCATCTGAGTTTGAACTCCTCTGGAATAAATAACCTACTTGCTCCTAAGAAACTTTTTCTTTCTCATTCTAAATCTAGATGGCCTGGGTGGAACTGGATTCACCTTAGCTCTCAGGGAGTACATATGGCCTACGCTTGATCAAGTACAGCAGTATTTTCCAACTCTTTGATCTTCCTCAAGGAGTACTGGAAAAAGAAAAACATCTTTGATGGAGATATTTAAAAATACCAACTCGAAGTTAAAACTGTCAGCAACTACCATCCTAAATGCAGAGCTTGCTTAAGGATAACTCCAACCAATAGTAAAGCAATATCAAGTAATGGTGATGAAACAATTCTTCATAATTTTTTTGAGTCTATGGACTTAGAAATTCATGAGACAAGTATACTTCAAGCCTGATAAATCCTTCTTTTCTTTCAGCCAATGAATTTGAGTTTTCTTAAATTTGCAATGAAAATGTTCTAATAAATAATAAATTATAAATCAAGTGAGATCTGTTAATATAATGTTATAAAATAAACTCAGTGAACTCCCAAGAACTTTTTAGTCTGCACAAATATTAATTCTATTCTTAGAGTATAGGCATTTGAATAGAGAGAAAATATACTTAGAGACAGAATCATTATAATGCATGGTAAGGCTAGCTATGAGATGGGTTTTTTAAATGATACTATAACAGGAAACTGTCATGTTCCTTACCAAGCATATCTACTAACAGTAATTATACAGATGGGAAAAAGTGTAGCAATTATCTAAGTTTAAAGTTCTTTAATATTTTTACAGAGAACACCAGACACACTTAAGCAGTAATAAAATCACACCCTGCATTGTCCACACGATGTCTGAACTGAGTGGCAAGGTAGGTGGGATAATTAGAAATTCTACATTGCACTTCTTGAGGCCAAACATAAACCAAGCAAGTGAACATAACAGGCAACAACTATATGGTTGCAGAGTCTATCTGTTTTAATAATCTGAAAGCAATTCCTCAGGAAAAGTTACTATCCAATTTTATCCCCCAAAATACAAGATGTGATTTTAAAAAGTGGGTTTATGTTTAAACAAAAGGTTATTACAGTAAAAGATACATTGCTATTAATCACACTGAAAATAATCCCCTTGCTTCAAACACACACAGCCCCTGACCTGTTCTGAGGCTGTTCCAAGAGTCCTTCTGGGTGCATATCTTTGTGTGTGGTACTGTGGCTTCATCCACATCTAGAGTTGAGGACAGTCACCCTTCATGCCATTCTGACTTCAGGGAAGAGCTAGAAGGCACACAGTGCTGGAGCCACTGGGCCATTTCGCAAGTCTCCCAGTACATTGGTGCACTTAGCAGTAACAATCAGCATGCTGCCAGAAGACACAGAGGACGTCCAGAGCCGCTTCAGAAAACAGCAGGAATTATGGGGTAAGTGTGCTCGAAATAAACGGAAGTGTTTTGAGGGGAGAGTGTTGATGTCTCTTATTTAGACATTTTCTTTTTAATCAAGCCCTGTTGTTTTTCTTTTTCTTTTTTTTTTTTTTTTTTTTTGTGGTATCAGAGATTGAACTAAGCCCTATTATTTTTCTTATCCTGAGAAGTTAGTTTTATCTTTATCTGAATCATAGAACTTAAATGGCTTCTAGAACAATTTTGCCACCAAAATGGGCATCAAATTATTAGAACTGTTGTTTAGTTCTTTCATAAATTTAATTTTTTCCGAATTTCTGATATTGTTCTCTTGTCAAATCTTCATTATTTATGTGATTTTTTTTCACTTATCTATCTATGAAAAGCTACAGTACTCACTTACACTATCCATACTACCATGGTTCACGTTATTAACACTGTTAAATTATAGTAATTATTTCCATAGAAATCTCTGAAAGTGATTTAAAGTATTTTAAAAGGTAAAGGAGTTACTTGTTTATATGATAAATCATAGAAATGAGTGTACAGTTTGAAAGAAAAAAAAGAATGAATGCACATTCACTCCTTATTTTAAATCACCCATTCTCAAATTTTATCTTTTTTAAACTGTTCCCATGAAAGAAATAGGGTATTAACAATAAACTGGTTAGCTTCCAATAAAACTAGTAACATTCTGTAGGAAGTGGACATGTCATTGTCTGTTCTTACTGAACTACTTACTTCTTTACTAAAATACCCATGTTGTGATTTAAATGTTACGTGTTCCACAAAGACTCACACATTGAGGGCTTGAGCTGATATAAGTGTTTGGAGGAGGAGCTCAGGGAGGGGGAGGGGCCACAGGGCACCAACATAGCGGAAGGGCTTCCTTGGAGGAAGCAAATCCTCTGGAGCAAGCCTTCAAAGGTTACAGCTTGTTCATGGGCCCTCTGCTTCCAGGTTTCCATGAGTTAACGGCTCTCCGCCTTACCTTAGAATGCATAAAACATAGATGAAGCTTCTGAACCTAGACACCAAATAACCGTTTTCTCCTTTAAGTTGTATACGTGGAGTATTTTGCCTCAGTAATGAAGACTGAGTGCAATACAAATATGCACAAAACTGAAAAGAAAGTGTGGTATCCATTTTCATAAAGTTTGGAGGAAATCGGTGGTCTTAATGACATAGACTTTCTTCTTCCTTAACCCTTAGTTCCTCAGAGCCCTTCTGCCCAGGGTCTGTGCTGCCTGGATTTAGCAAGAATACACGACCCTTCATGTATAATCAAGTTCTTCATCTTCCACACTTGATATCAAATTCAATCTAGATTTAGCAAGAAATGTAAGCCAGTTTAGCAAGAATCTTCCTACACTTGATATCTCTTCAGTAAATTTATCTTTACTCATCCCCTCACTATTCTGCTCAACTAGAAAATTTCACCTATATTTGCTGTATTTCTAGTTAAACTCAGTTTTATTTCAAAGTCTGTCTCCGTTGTGCTAATTAGCTGAGTAAAATCTGTCTTGACAACATTAACAGATGTTAAGTACAAAATTTTTATTATATTAGTAATCAATGAATTGATCCAATTAAACACACACAAACACACACACACATACACACAGTACTCAGGTTGTAGCATATAACACATAGAACCTTTGCTTTATAAAACAGATTTTAAAAGTAGGAAGAGGCTTTATAGTGCTAATGACAAAATTGCTCATGGCACATATTAAAAAATAGTAAGGCAACTAACCAGATTGCTCAGCAGACTAAAACACCTGCTTCAGCAGAGCCCAGTGGTTGGGGCTCAATCCACCAACATGCCGTGCTGGCCCTGTCCCTGGGCATGGTGCCTCATGCCTGTAATCCCAGGGCTTGGGAGGCTTAAAACAGGAAGATCACTATGAGTCCAATCTATGTAGTGAGACCCTATACATCCTGTCCTAAATTTTAAAAAAAGTAAGGCAGATCTATTCAGATAGGCTATCAGGGGCATACTACAGAGGAATTTTGTAATACATAAAAAAACTCAATCTCAACTCTAAAAATAAGAAAAAGTGAGAATTTGTAGCCAAGAAATAGTCAATGGGTAAGATCAATTACTAAGAGAAGGCCCTTAATTCACTTAATGGGACTTTTATACTAATCAGTCCTGGATGATCTGATGTGAAGTGGTATGATGAAGGATGAGAAACCAGATAAAATCTGGAAGACTGGCATGTTGTCTAAACTTACCATGCAGGATTCTTGCTAAAACTGAACATTGTAGAGATGAGCATGAAAGTACCAACTGAGGGCATACTTGAGAAGGGATGTCTAAAAGGCCTGACTGGCATTTGGTCAGAGAGAAAATTCTTGTCATTACTTTCCAAATACACATTCTCTACTCAGAGCTTTCGCATTTATTATATAGAAAGAAGAAGATGAATTGTGTCCAAGCCTCTTAAAATGATATACAGGAAAGGAAGTAGACATTAGCTCCATTCCCTCATCCTCTTCTTGCTTGTTTCTTGGGAGAAATGTAAACATCCCAGCAAACTATAGGAAAGGTGGTGGGAGGAGTTAATGCACAGGGAACTCTGGGAACTCCTGGGCATGAAATGGGAGCAGAAAGATGTTACTATGTACATTATTCCAGGAACTTCAGATGCAGGAGATTGATGATATGGAAAGTTCTTTTCTCCTGTATTGCACCAGATTTTCCACTAGAGAACTGGGTAATGGAGGAAAGAAGCAGATTAACAAGACAAAACTTCTTAGAAAAAGAAGAATTTGATAGGAAGCTATGTGCATCAACAGCCTTCTGCTGCCAACCAGAGTGTTGTCTCTAACTGCATTGGTAAAAATCAAGAAGGAGGTGGGAACACAATCACATGGCCCTATGGGTGGCAGGTGTTCTTTGACCAAGGATGATTAAGAATAACAAGAAAATACAGGTTATTAAAATAATTTCAGAAGAAGGAGAAAAGTTCATCTCTTCTGGGTTCTGGTGATGTACAAAACTAAAATTCACCTATTTCAATATCTGCTCTACAAATTCCAAGTAAATGCTGGAATAAATGCAGACTGAAGTTGTGGCCTCTTTGGAAGAAAAGCAGAAGTTTATTTTGGAGAGGTGGAATGAACAAAAAGGATGAGTAGATAGTCGAATAGGACAAAAAGGGAAGCAAAATGAGTAAAGATTTCAACTAAATAAAAAAGTGTTAAAATGGAAATTGACACTGGTTCTGAGGAATGAAAATACTTCAGAAGAATAATCAAGTGTTCATGTAGAAGCCAATATCAATGCTTTTTCATAAATGTGGAGGAAAAATTCAAATTAAAAGGAGATAAGACAACAGAAAGCACATAGCAGTCACAGGCTTAATAAGTGTTTCTAAATCTAGTTCAAGATAAGTACAAAGAAGTTCTCACAAGCAGCTGTTTAAGAAAAAAAGAAGGCTGGTAAAATAGATCAGTGGACTAAGCACCTGTTTTGGCAAGTGCAGGGACCAGGGTTCAATTCCCAGCACAACACATCTTACCAGCCCTGGCATCAGAGGACCAGAGCTGGCTGTGGTGGTGCATGCCTACAATCCCACATAGGGGAGGCTGAAAACAGGAGGATCACTAAGAATTTGTGCTTCATAGTGAGACCCCATACCAAATACATAAATGAAAAAAATAAAAAGAAAAAAGGAGACTTCAAAACCCCAAACCAAGTGCATATTTTAGGAATGTAATCTTGAAGTTCTGAAGTCAGTAGAGCAAGATCTAAGGAATTTTGAAGGGAAAATGTATACAGTAAATTCCTATGCATAAAAGTACTTCAGCTACCAGAAAAAGAGAATTAAAAAATTTGAAAATAAATAAAGGTTCAGCCAAATAGCTCAGGGAATTAGAGCACCTGAAAGCAGGTGCAAGGGCCAGGAGTTCCATCCCCAGACCTGCCAGGCTGGCCCCACCCCTGGGGTGCGCTGAGACAGCAATTGAGACTGGGTGTGGAGGCATGCAACTGTAATCCCAGCTCATGGGATGCTGCAGTCAGGAGGATCACTACAAGTGTGATCTAGTAATGAGACCCTGAACAACCTGTGGACCCTTCCCTGAAATACAGAAAAAATATAAATAAATAAATAAATGCACATGAATGCAGAAGATATGACATTAGTAGAGGTTAATGACACAAGTTTAAATTCCATGATATATATCATTACAAACCTAAAAATGAACATTAAAATGTTTTCTAGGAAAATTTTTAAATGTAATAAAATACTTATGAATTGAAATACTGAAACACTAAAAAATATTGGCTAAGGAGCCATGAAAAGAAGAAATAAAATGAACAAGTTGTTGTACTTAAAGTAGATTTCACACAATGATTCTGTCACTGTCAACACAGTACTAAAATGTTTAAGAAATATATAGTTTGATGATTATAAGGACTTGCTTTATTTTATTTTATAGGAAGTTATTTCTACCTCCTTCTAGGGAATCAAATGTACTAATCATGAGATGTCAAACAAAAATTAAAATGAAAGAAATCATAAGGAATACTGTTTTTTAATTCTTATCAAGAAGCCATTGGATTTTGAAGACCATGGTGAACAAACCAAGCCCAAAGTAAACAGTAAGTAACTAAAAGGTGCATAAACCAGAAACAACTAATTAACCTTGAATTAGGAACTTTCCACGCTATAGTCAAAATTGTGGGATTTTTTTTTTTTGCAAATGACCAAAATACATGTTGAAAAGTAACTAAGCAGCAGCATACATCCAAAAATTGAAACACTGTAAATACAAAGTTATTAATAGATTAAAATGAAATCTCTCATCACCTGGCAATAGGTTGTAAATTAGTGACATTTGGAAGGACTTCAATCTAACTAACAAAATCAAAAGTACATGTAGCACTGTTCCAACAGCTCTAATTCTAGGAGCTGGGGTATAGAAATACCTGCACAGGTTTGAAGTTATGTATATGGAACAGCATTTGCTGTACAGAAAAAGAAAGAAACACAACTTAAATATGGATAAAGCTAAACAATCTTCAGCACATAATCAAATACTCTAAGGCCATGGAAAAATATGAAGTATAAATTTATATGTATTCATATAGAAAGACCTTCAAGGTGAGTGTGAAGTTTAAAAAGCAAGATGAATTGCAACATCCACTATTATTCAATTTATAAAAAATGAAAAATGTTAGTAAGATACAAATACATAGAAAGAAGACAGGAACAATTCATTATAAAAAGTACTAATGTACATATCTCACTGCCCTGTGGCAGAGCAGGAGTTGTACCTAAGACCAATGGCTATGGTCTTCCCATTGTATTACATTCATTTATTTATTTTATTTTAATTTGTTTATTTTGTGGTACTAGGGATTGAACTCAGGACCTTGCGCTTGCCACACAAGCACTTATTCTTCTGAGCTGTCTCCAAAGCTCACTTCTATTTAAGAATACAGACAGTCTTTTCTATTTCATTATCCAAGTTTAATAATAATTTTGTCAAGAGATTAAGAGTGTCTGTAATGCTCTAATATAAAATTTGGAGCTGTTATAAATGTTCTAATGAATAATGAATAAAAAACATGTAGCCAAAAAAAGTCACTTTGTTTTACTTCTACAGATGCTAAAGAAAACATTTCCCCATGCCCCTCATAGCAGTCTGATGATAACTTAAATTACAAGTTTTCAGCATACAAATAAAATCTGTGAAATTTAAATTTACTTACATATTTTTCTTCTATCAGATGTCATGGAAGAACATATAAAAATAGTGTCTGAATCATCATCCACTCATGAGAGAATATATAACCCAAAGAATCATAAAGATAAAAAATTCATAAAGGAGGAACTGCTGCATTGTGCAACATGGACATTTAAATTAAAAGTAATCACACCAAGTATGATGGTGCAAGCCTGCAATCCTAGCACTCGGGAGCCTGAGGCAGGAGGATCACCATGAGTTCTGGGCCAGCCTACGCTATATAATGAATGAGCAACATATGGCCAGGCTCGACTACATAGAGAGACCCTGTCTCCATAAACCAAAAATGTTAATTAATTGATTAATTAATTAATGGTACTTAAAATTTTTAAATTAATTTTGAGAAAAAATAGCAGAGACAGTTTCAAAACAGGGTAGTAGGACAGTTAAAATAATTAATATATTCCATATTGTTGTCTTCATAGTAGTTATTCATAGTAAAAGATGCAGACATGGTATCTTGTCTAAACACTATTAGTACAAATCTTTCTTCTCATTGAACTAAGAGAAAGTAGCTGTATGTCTAACCTAACTAATTTGGATATACAGATATATTTTCTTTTCACTACAAAATGGCCCTTCGTTTATATCCCCGTTTTTTGTTTAATTTTGTCAGAGATGGGTGTTCCGTTGCCATTCAAATATTGTAGGTGCATGAATTCAGCAAAATAATCCAATATAGTCCAGTAGACCATAATAGCAGTGGGTTATCCACAGGACTGGCAATGTCAGAAATTGTTGACTTGAGCCTTTTACAGCTCAGAATGTTAATATGGCTTTACTTTTTATACCTTGTATTTATACTTTTCTGCTGGATGATTATTCACACACTAGCAACATTTCAAGTGACCAGTACACAGGAATGGTAAGTGGTTAATGAATCAGATAGTTTCATGGCAGAAACATCTGTTGCACAGTGCTATTTTGTTTTGCTTTTTTTTTTAATGTATCAGTTATTTAATTAGGTTCTTAGTAAGAAATTTAGAACACTAATATATGAGGATAAACTCCATTTGTCAGAGCAAAAACAGATCGCAGGTAGTCCCAGAGTTGAGCAACAGCTCTGATTTTTGCTAAGATCTATGAGTCCACCGCTTTCTGATCCACCTTGCGCTGCTCTGAAATCTGGTATCTCTCTTTCTCCGTGTCGAAGATCTCACCCTCCTGGTGCCTGGGCTTCCGGAGCTTCTTCTTCTTGAAGTAAGCATCAGTGAGGTGTTTGAGGATTTTCACTTTGCTGATGTCAATTTTTGTAGAGGTGGCAATGACAAATTTCTTGTGTGTTCTTCGTAGAGGAGCATGATTAAGGCTAAGAGGCCCAGTCACAAGTAGCAAGCCACTGTCCAACTGCTTCAGGAAGACCACTCTCTCGCCTCTGTGACAACTGGTGAGGATGATCAAGATGGTGCAGGAGTGATGCTAGCTCGAAGTTTCCGCACATGCTGACTGAAGGGTTTCTTGCCATGGCTCAAGAGCTTTCGGGGCACATCTTCAGTAGGGTAGTACCTAGGCATTATTCGAAGCTTAACCACCCAGCTACCTCCATTCTTGTCCCCACCGACCAGTTTTGTGATCGAAGCAAGAACTTTCTTCTTCTTTTTCTTCTCAATCTTTGATTTAGCAGCTGTGTACTTTCTCTTGTACAAAGCCTTTCTGGAATACATAACGGATCGGGAGTATCTACCAATTCCTTTAACCAGGACAGGATTTCGGCTGCAGTGGGGCTGCCCCTTCTTGGACTTCTTTGCTTTCTTCACCTTACGCATTTTACCAGTATCACTGGCAGAAGGCTTCTGGGCTTCGGGTTTCTTCTCTTTAGTGTCTGGCTTCTCAGTTTGTTCACCTGCCATCTTGCAAGATAGGCTCACAGTGCTATTTTGAACAGTAAATTTATAGCAATAAAAAGCAAAATGCACATATCAAAATACCTTTCAAAATTTTCTTTCTCACAGATAAACCTCCCAGTCTTTCAAATGTTCTACTCATGATAAAATATCTGAGTAAAGATGAAAAAAGCATATGTAGAAGAATGTTCATTGCAGTATTATTTATAACATGGACATAGTTAAAATGTTATTTTTCCTAATAATATTACAGAATTGGTTAATAAATAATTTATCTATTATGTAGACTATTAGACAAGTTTTAATATTCTGATTTACACATTTAATTCAATAAATAGGTAACAATATGTACACTGAATTTTAAATGAGAAAAATGCGGCTGGCAAGATTAGCTCAGCAGACTAAGCGCCTGTTTTGGCAAGCACAGGGACCGGGGTTTGACCTCTGGCACCATTTGCTATGTGACCCCACCCCCAGGCACACTGAGCCAGCCACTGAGACTGGGCACAGGGGCACATGCCTGCAATCCCAGCACTTGGGAAAGCTGAAAACAGGAGGATCACTTGAGTCTGAGCTGTGTAGTGAGACCCTACACCAAATACATAAAAAATAAATAAGAAAAATTAAATGCTAAAATGTGACACAATTTTATATACACACATATAGAAAAGTTTTGGAGAATTTACTCTTAACATTATAAGCCCAGATAACATAATTTTTGTGTGTGCATGTGTGATTTGGTCATCAGACTCTATAATTTTCTTTCAGAAATAGTTTACGTGTTTAACAAGCTTAATACTAAAAAGGAATGATTCATGAAACTGTCACTTTACACATATTTGTACCTTAGTTGGTGAATCATTAACAGCTGAATAGTTTTCCTACTTAGGATGATCTTCTTAAAGTACACAATATATGTTATGGAAATACTTTCAATTACATAGAAATTATAATAATCAGAGATCTTAATTACATGTAAATAATTAGCCATAGCCAGCTGTTTTTAGCAGACATTGAACTTGTTAAAAGACGTTAATACAGGGACCTCCTGAATATCACTAGCTCTTTTCCTTTTTAAATTTCATGTTTAGTGGAACCTTTAGCAAGCTGCAGAAGCAGGCATAGAACTTCCAGGGACAGGAGCAGTGCCTGACATCCCGAGGAGAGTACTCTAGAAAGTCCACCGGCTGCTTCCCTGGGTGGCCCTGGTAGTGAAGCCACCACCAAGACTCACAGATCCCCACAGAACTTCTGCCAGAGAGGAGCCTCCTGCAAATCACCAGCTCTATGCCTTCTTAAATTTCATGTTGGGTTCATTTGATACATTCATTTAATATATTATACTATTCCATCGCACTGTTCCCCTCACCTTTTCCTCCCCCATCTTCCTGGTTTCTTTCCCCATTTCCAAAAGCCTACTTTCTACTTTCTTGTCAACTCTTTTTCATTTTAGTTTTTGTTTATTTTAGGTTTCTTATATTAAAAGCATGGTATTTAATTGACTCTGCCTTATTTCATTTAATGTGATGATCTCCAGTTCCATTTATTTTCCTGCTGATTTCCTTTTGCTTTGTAGCTGAATCACATTCCATTCTGGATAGACAGACAGACAGACAGACAGACAGATCGATCATGTGTCCTATTCATTTGTTAACAGGTATCTAGGCTGTTTAGCTGTGGTGAATTTTGCTACTATAAATATGATCATGCGAGTGTTGTTATAATATGCTGCCTTTAACTCTTCAGGAAAACAGTCAGCAGTGGAATAACTGGATAAAAGGCATTTCTACGTTTAAAGGTTTTTCTTTTTTAGAAATCTCCATGTTAGTCTCCACAGAGGTGGTACTACTTTGCATTCCTACCAGGAGTGTAAGCATGCTCCTTTTGCCATGCATATTAGCAATACTTACTGTTGGTATTCTTGATGATAGGCATTCTGACTCAGGTGAGATGAAAAAACCAAAATAGTTTAATTGGCATTTCTGTAATAGCTAAAGATATTTGTATTTCTTTTAAGAAGTGTCTATTCAGTTCATTTTCCCAAGTTTTGATTGGCTTATTCATTATAATTTTTGATATTTTGTATATTCGAGATACTAATCTTCTATCAGAAGAGTAACTAGCAAATATTTTCTCCCAATGCTCTTCACTCTGTTGTTCCCTTGGCTACAAAGTTTTTTAATGTGATGAAATCCCACTAGTTAGTTATTGGTATTATTTATTGTGCTTTTGGAATGCTGTTGAGAAAGTCATTGTGTTTATGTCTTTAAATGGTTTCCCTCTATTGTCTTCTAGTAGTTTCAGTGTTTCTGGTTCTATACTTAGGTCTTTGATCCACTTCAGTTTGATTTTACTACAGACTGAGGACTGAAGATTTAATTTCAATCTTCTAGTAGCTTTTCTTTTTTTTTTTTTTTTTTTTTCAGAACTGGGGATTGAACTCAGGCCCTTGCACTTGCCAGGGAAGTTCTTATTCTACTGAGCTATCTCCCTGGCCTAATTTCAATCCTCTGCATGCCAATATTCAGTTTCTTCAACAGCATTTGTTAAAGAGATTCTCTTTTCTCCTCTTAACCAAAAACCAGGAGGATAAAGATACACAGAGTGAGTGTTCCTGTCTCTTCTCTTCCCTTTGTTAGGAATGTCTGCTTTTGTGCTGGGATGCCATCATGGTTTATGAACTTAACTTGTTTTATGACTTGGAGGAAGATGATCATGTCCGTGGCTGTGTGGGGGAAATGGCTGTGGTCTTATTTATCATCCAATGAGGAGTTTCTGAAGGGAAGCAAAATTCTACCAAATGCTTTTGTTTTCAAACCAAATTCCTCACAAACAGAAACATTCATGAACCAAGGTCTTACTGTATAACCTAAAATCCAGGATATATCACTACCAACATGTTCTTTTTTCTCAGCAATTTTTAGGCTCATCTGAGTCTTTTCTGGTTTTGTATGAATGTTAGAATTACTTTTTCTACTTCTGTGAAGAATGATGTTGGTGTTCTAAGAAGGGTTGCATTACTTTACAGATAATTTTTGGTAATATGTCTGTTTTTGGACAATATTAGTTCTCTCAGTCTGTGAACAACATGGAAGTCTTTACATTGTCTAATTTCTTCACTTTCTTTCTTGCATGTTGTCTTAGTTACCTTTCACTTCCTGCTAGGACAAAATATATAACACCACGTGGTAAAGGAGGAAAGGTTTATTTAGCTCACAGTTCGTGCAGGTTTGTCTGTTCTCAGCTGACTGTAAGGCAAGGTGGCTTGGCAGAGGGGCCACAGTTCATGGCAGGGGAAGACAGCAAAGGCAATGGAAGCAAAGGTGGAGGAGCAAGCCTCTTTCCCATCCTTCCTGCTGTGTGCAGGCTACGCACCCTGGGGCAGAACAGCATCTCCTTCCCAACTCAAGCACTCAGCAATGAGCCAAGCACGAACTCTAGATTTATATGCCTCTGAAAAGGCTGCCCCTAGGGACCACAAGAAGATCTGGACAGCCAGACACAAACCGTAAAAAATGTTCCTTCCACCACCTCGATTAGATTGATTCTGTTTTTTTTTTTAATTACTGTGAATAAAATTGATTTCCTGACTTTTTTCTCAGTGGGTTTATTATTAGTGTACAGGAATTTAATGACTTTGTGTTAACTTTGGATCCTGACACTTTGCTGAATTTATTTATCATATCTAAAAGTATTCTGATGAAATATTTTTTCTTGGGGGGTGAGGGGTTTGTTCTATGTCACATTATCTACAAATTGAGATGATTGGATTTCTTCCTTTTTTGTTTGTTTCCCTTTTATTCTTCCTCATGCCTGATTGCTCTGGCTAAAAGTTCAAGTACTACAGCAAGTAGGCATGACGTGAATGAATACCTTTGTCACATTCCTAATTTTAAAGAAAATTCTTCCATATTTCTCATATTCAATATGATGTTGGTTGTGAATTCGACACATATTATTTTATCTTTTAAGATAAGATCCTTCCATACCTATTTTCATCATGATTTTTATCATAAAGGGATATTGGATTCTGTCAAAGGCTTTGGCTGAAGATATAGAGACAGTCCTGTGATTTTTATCTTTTTTTCTGTTTATGAAGTATATTACATTTATTTATTTACTTATCTTGAACATTTTTCCAACTCAGGCTTGAAACCAATTTTGTCATGGAATATGATCTAATGTGTTGTTAAATTCTCTCTTCAAGAATCTTACTGAGAAGTTTTCCATCAGTTTTCATCAAGGATACTGGTTGTAGTCCTCTTTTAATATTGAGTCCTCACCTGTTAATAGTTTCTGGGTAAGGCCAATATTATAGAATAAATTTCAGAGCACCATAGTTTTTATAATCCCTTGTATATGCTATGAATAAATGATAGAAGTTTAACAAAATTGATATGCTAATCTACCTGTCTCCTTGATGGGAATAGATAGATAGATAGATAGATAGATAGATAGATAGATAGATAGATAGATAGATAGAGATAGATAGAGATATAGGTATACATATATAGATATAGGTATAGGTATATGATTTTCTTGATGTAGGAAAAGAAAAGCCTACATATTTTGGTAACCAGAATTATCCTAAGAGGACAGAAAGGGAAATACAGGTCGTTTTTTCTTTTGGAGTGGCATTTTTAGCTTTTATAGTATAGTCTTTTCAAATGATAGTTTCTCAAAGGAATAACAGTATCACATAACGGCTGGGCATGGTGGCGCATGTCTGTAATCCCAGCACTCGGGAGGCTGAGGCAGGAGGATTGTTGTGAGTTCGAGACCAGCCTGAGCTATAAAGTGAGCTTAAGGCCAGCCTGAACTGCACAGTGAGACCCTGTCTCAAAAAGACAAAAAAAAAAAAAAAAAAAAAAAACAGTATCACATAACGATAGTATTGGCAGACTACAAGAGATCTGAAACCATTACCACTATGTGCCTCCTTGCAACCCTTTATAACAACTATGATAAGAATTTAGTGGTAGCTGTGTCTCCCTTTCACTGATACATCAAATTGTCTATGTTCACTGTAGGTGCAAAAACTAAACTTTATTCAAATGTTTTAACTACATTATCTGCAGTTCATCTCTACAAACTTCTATATCAAGTAGTTGTATCACAAACTTAGCCACAGAGAAGTTAAAAAATTGACCAAGGTCACAAAACTTATGAATAAGCAGCATGACAAAATTTTAATTCAGGCAATCTGGTCACATAATCCACAACTGTGAGCTTGTAGGTTCAGCTGCTTCCCCTATGTTCCGATCATTTTTTGTGGTAGTGATGGGGGGATGCTATCATTAACTGACTGTGTCAACTTGAGTAAGAAACTAAATTGACTCAGCACAATTAAAAATACATCATGTTTTCAGTATGATATAAAAGGGAAACAAAGAAGGAAGGCTGCTGCTATTTCCTCAGAGGACCCGTCTTCACCTTTCACCTTGGATGCCGTCTCCTGGCTTGCAGTGCCTTCCATCCACTCTTCAGCCTTCCATCACAGACATTTAGCCCTCCTGAATGGACTCCATAGGAAATTATAATGGGCTCCAGGCCTTCAACTGGATCCTTTGAATCTCCCGCATGCAGGCAAACCTTTGCACTTATCACCTGAGTCAGCATGTCGCCACTGAAAACCAGTCGTATAAACTATATATATATATATATATATATATCTTGCATTAAATCTTCTCTAATAAGCACTGACTGATGCAGATTTCATTATTAAAAATGAGAAAAAAAGAATGAGGTGGCTCTCTTTTGTATCTGTATATACAAAATAGGATAGATATATAGCTACTTTCTCTTAATTCAATAAGAAGAAAGATTTGTAGTAATAGTGTTTGGACAGGATATCATGTCTGCTTCTTATACTATGAATAACCACTATGAAGACAACAATATGCAATGTATTAATTATTTTAACTATCCTACTAACTTCTTTTGAAACTGTCTCTTTGTTATCTCTTTCTCAATAAAATGAATAAAAAATAAAAGAATGAGGTGGCTCTAAAGAAACATAATTTTAAAGATTACATTCTTTGATGGCTTTAGGAATTCTTGGAGTAGGATCTTTAATTTGATGATACCTAAAGACTCCATAGTCTCTCCTAATTCTGTTGGGAATACTAAGAGTTCACAGTGTGAACTGTTTAAAGTAATATTCAACATAAATTCATTTATTCTAATTTATTGCTTGTGAAATGGAAGGAATTTAGCAATTCCATATATGAAACTTTTGACTATTTTTGGCAGAGTAGGAAAGATAATGATGATGGCTGGTTCTCATAGCATCTCTGGCCAAACTAGTGAAGGAAAACGATGAGCTCAAAAATCCATATATAATCTAAAGTTTTCTCACTATGAAGAAAAATTAATAAAAGAAAATAAGGAGCTCAAAGATTAAAATCCCCAGCACTAAAGATTTAAATTTGTAGGTGTCTCCTGAAAGAAACTCTCCCCTCCTTTAACTGAAGGGCTAAGATTATCAAAATCAAACTCAAGTCCTCATAATTGAATTGGTTGGAATATAGCATAAGTTTAATGCTCAACCTTGGAAGGTATCTGAAATATACTTGAAAGTGCTGATCATAAAACAACAATGTCCTGTAAACTGAGCTACGCATGTCTTGTGAGAATCCTATCATCCTAAGGCTGAGGATGTCAGCTTCCTAGATGCACATTTCCTCACACACAGTAGTGGAGAGGGATCCACCCCCAACCCCTGTGGTGTTGGCCTCTATAGTATACCTGAGAAAACTCAGCCTATGTTGACCAAGAATAATAATGCTGACACTCCTCAAGACCACCCTTACCATGCTATAGGCTTTTGTCTGTAGGTCTATAATCATGCTCAAATTTCTGAATACAGCAAGCTACATAATGTGACCTATAAGGAGCTCCACTATTCTCTTTAAAAACTTCTTGGTATCTAGTCTAAGCTACAAGATAAGTTGTTGCATCTGACTCCCTGTACAACCAAAAAGGAGGCACAATGCCTAGTGGGCCTGTTTGGATATTGGAGGCAACACATTCCTCACTTAGGTGTTTTACTTTGGCCCACTTATCAGGTGACTCAGAAAGTTGATAGTTTTGAGTGAAGCCCCAGACAAGAAAAGGCTGTGAAACAGGTCCTGGGTATAGAGCAGGATTCTCAACCGCTGGACCTGTGATCCGGAAGATCCAGTGGTACTTGAAGTGGAAGTGTCAGTGGTAGGCACAGCTGATCTCTGTAGTCTCTGGCAGGTGAATTGCTACAGAGGCCTTTATCAATTTTGGAGCATAGCTCTGTCATCATTTGCAGATAACTACTTTCCTTTGAAAATATAGCTCTTTGCCTGCTAGTGAGCCTTGGTGGAAACTGAAAACTTGAGCATGAGACACCACATTACCATGAAATCTGAGTTATCTGTCATATTCTGGGTATTATCTGATCCACCAAGACACTAGGTTAGTCTCACTAAATGGGAATTGCATATACATGATCCACCCACAGCAGATCCAGATGGTACAAGCAACTTACATGAGGAAGTTACCCAGATCCCCAAGCTCCTACTCCTGCTAGAGTACCTTTTGTCTCCCAGAATGCACCTATGGCCTCAAAGAATATAGCTCATGAACAGCTGTCAGTGAAAGATGAGGGTAGGGCCTGCTTTGTAGATCATTCTGCATTTTATGTAGGTACCACCTGTGGATAAGTGCAGCCCTGAAGTCCCTTTCCAGGATGTACTTGAAGATAGTCATCAAGAGAAATCTTCACAGTGGACAGAACTTCAGGCAGTACACCTGGTAGTACATTTTTGCCTGGAACAAAAATGGCCAGAAGTATGAATATGTATTGATTCATGGGTGATAACCAATTGTCAATTTCTCTAGTGAACACTGTCCGCTTCAGGAGATTTGTATTTACTTTTAACATGATTTAACCCATCCCCATAATTGAAAAGAGGTGCCTATCATTTTACCACCATTAGTACCCACTTTTCATTCTAGATGAACCCAAGCAGATTGGTTGCTTTGATTGATTTTGGATTTCTTTCTTGACCATGAGGCAGTAATATGCACATGAAGTGCCATGGTTTTTTTTTTGAAAGCAAGAACTTTGTGAACAAGAGACTTTGATAACCTTTCCAATCTTTCCTTCCCTTTGAAATCTTTAACATCTCAAGTTTTATGTTTAAATACTGAATTTTTTTAAATCAAAAGTAAAATTTAGATGAGTTTATAAAGCAAATGTCAAAAAAGAGCAATCACTTATGGCTACTATTAAAACAGATACATGCAAAAATTACCATTTCCTCTCTTGTAACAGTATATCTATTTTATATGATGTTGACTTAAATTCTATACCTTTCTCAAATTCTGAGAGAAGGTAAATTGTTCGTAGTACTACAGTAATACCGTTACTATTATAATGTATTACTCAAGGGCTGTGAGATAGCTCAACAGACTAATTGTCTGCTTAATCAAGCACGGGGATGGTTTGGTTCCCTGCACCACATGCTGCACTCGCTCCACCCTCCCATGCTGAGCCAGCCACTGAAGCCAGGTGTGGTGGCACATGCCTGTAGTCCCCACTCTGGGGAGGCTGAGACAGGAGGATCACTATGTGTCTGAGCTGCATAGTGAGAGCCTGTACCAAATACATTAAAAAAGTTAAAAAGTAATGTAGGACTCTATTTGTACTACTGCAATACATAGACCTACTTGTGCTACTGTAATACATAATTAAAATCAGTGCCTAAAATTGGGTGTAGTATACAAATAGTTTAGAAATTTTAGTATCTAGATCTGGATTAGTGGATCATTCCATTTGGCTTTTTATAAGAGCCAACACACAGCTTACACATGTGATTGTTCACAACTTTCCAAGTGGGAAAACATTTTAGAAGAATGTGTATTATTAATGTGACCTCACATTACTTTAATAATGATTATCATATAATTACTTCAGTTTCTCATTTTCTTAGTCATGAAAACGATATACTCTTTATTATAAGTCATGTTAAAATGTTGATTAATTGCATATCTTTACTCGATATTCATTTAATGTAAGTGGTATTGCACACTTACTTTTGTACCATCACTAAAACAGGAAGTAGTTCCTGGCTCCTTTCAAGTGGTTCAGCATCTTTCAGGAAAAAGTGGTAATTTGCCAGCAGACTTTGACCAGTTTTGCGTAAACTGACTTGGTGTATCTGCTGTGAAGCGCTTCACAGTTTGCCTCTTCTTCCCATCCAGTGGCAGCTTCATTAGCTATGACTGCCACATTTGCAATACATACATAGATGCATGAATTTTTTGAATAGTCAAGAAATAGATAAATAGGACTGACATACATTCATAGGACATTCTACTTAGAGTAATCACTTCAGACTTTATAAAATTACAGAGGACTAGTGCTCAGAAATAGAGTGACTATTTTTTCCCAGTGTGGGACTTTATGTTATATATAGATTGTATTTAGCTAAAAGAATCTATTTTGCCATGCCAGATTTTCTGTTAGATGTCAATGCTTGAGCTAGTTTCCAAAGAGTGATTTGTGCATCTGATCAGTAATAGAACTTTCTCTAGCTAACTATTTGTTTGCTCTTTTACTTTCATTTGTGGGGAACATGGTCTCCTTATGTAGTTCAGCCTGTGCTTAAATGCACAGCATAGCCCAGACTGGCCTTGAACTCATGGTAACCCTCTTCCCTCAGCCTCCTGAGTGCCTGGATTATAGGTGCGCATCACCATGCCTGGCACTGATTTTCATTTTTGCAGTTTTCTTCTTTGTAAAATCAATCAAACATTACTCTCAGTCAGATGGTCTTTATTATGTATGTATCATACAATTGAAATAATTTTAATAGATACAAGACTTGTTCACTTAGTTCTTAGAATTCAGTAGGTAGAGTTCTGAAGCATATCCTGTTCGAATATAATTTAATCAATGCTTTATGTCAATATGTCACTTATCTTGCATTTATTTTTATACCAATTACAAACTTGCAATGTAAAATTCTAAGTTCACCAAAAGTATGTATGTAAATTTAAAAAACAATTTTAAAAAGTAGCTCTTACTGACTCCCTCTTCCAAGATGAACTCTGGAAGAATTAAAGAGAGAAAAAATATTTTAAATGGTGAGGGACCTTAAGGACCACAGGAGATGGAGGGACATATTTTGAGGTAATCAGGATTGGGGTGATTTTGACTAGGACAGGAGACAGCCACAAAGGGCAAGGGAATAGTTAAAGTACTCTTTGCTAAAGTTGGTGTTTATTCCCACCACTGCCTTGAGGTAGACACCCATACACAACAACTCCAGAAGAAGGAACGCACACCAACTGGTCTCGTGCACTTGTCCTCCCAGCCATCCTGCGAAACATCCTCCACATCTGGCCAGTCCTACCCTGAGGACTGTCTGCTGTGCCTTAGTATTTGAAGCCACAAGAGTGAAGGCTCATCTGAAGATCTGTTTCATAGCTTGAGGACCTGGTGGCTGGTACATGGGAGTCCTCACCAACAGAAATCAAGAGTCCAAATGCTGGCCTGCTTCATAAACATAATTCATTAAAATGGGGGATCAGACACTCTGAACTATGGACTTACATATGGAAGAGACATATCAGACTAAAGGAGCCAATAATATAAATTGGTCTGAAAATATATTCTAAAAGTTATTAGAAAGGGCTTGACAATAGGTCTTTGGAGAAAAAAACAAAAAAGACCCATCAGAAATATGGGCATACAACATAGGGGAAAAAAATGAAGTATATATCTACAAACAAATGTAGATAGATAAGGGCAGCCAAATAGCTCATCAGATTAAAGTGCCTGCAAGCAGGCGCAGGGGCCAGCTATGCTGGCCCCACCCCTGTGGCTCACTGAAAGGACAATTGAGACTGGGCTTGAGACTGGGCATGCGCCTGTAATCTCAGCATTTGGGAGGCTGTAAACAGGTGGATCACTATGAGTCCAATCTAGTAGTGAGACCCTGAACACCCTGTAGACCCTAAAAAATGCAGAAAAAAGATGATTTATAGAAAGACAGACAGACAGATAGATTGATTGATTGATTTCAAAGCATGTTTTTTTCAAGGGCTAAATAATTGATTTTGGGCTTTACAGGTCATTCATCATATGTGTCAAAATTTTTATGTAAATGTATTATTTTTAAGAGAAATACCCAAAATATATTATTCATAACTCTGGCCAAATAAAAACAAGATTAAGACCATGTTGGCTCTTAAAGTGCTCCCCATTTGATTAGAAAGAAAATTGCATAGAAAATATAGTTCATTCTAAAATGTACATGGAAATGTTAAGAGAATAACTAGGGTACTATAAAAAACAAAAAAAAAGAAAAGGAAAAGTATTAGAACATATAATAAATTTGAAACTATCAAGAAAAATGATATTTGAATAGGAAAAATAAAGAACCTAACCCCACCTTCCAAAAAAGTCTTCTATGGAACTTGTCAGAGTGGCAGGAAAAAAAAGGGAATCTTCAATAATAAAAGATGGGAAAATATTACTAATATAAATTTTTAAAAATACAATCCTACCTCACATGACATTTAAAAAATCAATCACAGGTAAATTAGGAGAAACATACTAGAAAAACTCAAAGAAGAGAAATTCAAAGGACAGAAAAATAAATATGTTTCTTAAAAAACAATTTGTTGCATGTCTTATAAATCATCAGGTACAGAAATATTTTCTAAAATTCAAAATATGTATTAACTTGAGGTGGAAGTGGTGATGCATACACTTAAAATTCCAGCATTCAGAGGCTGAAATGCAAGAATCATCCCAAGTTCAAAGCTAGCCAAGACTAGACACATGAAATTCTGGCTAGAAAAAAAAAAAATAATAATAATAACAAAAGGAACTGGCTTGAATAAAAAAAATGATTACATTAAAATACATGCATTCACTAAAGGAAACATTTTGTGAAAGACATTTGAAAAGACAAGTCCTCAGTAAGATGATAGAATACTAATGTTTAATAAATTGTGTCAATTTGAAAAGCTCAGAAGTATAAGTAACTCAGCAATTCTACCTCCTAGGGTGTAAAAGGCTTACCCTGGGGAGGCTGTTTATGCCACAGGATGTTGTAATGGTTGATTCACTTTGACAACTTAGAAGTTTAACTAAGTGACTCAGTAGGGGACCAGGGTGCTCCCTTTGTAAGCATCTGGAGGCTGTGTAAGAAGAAGGCACTGAGATGATGTGAGGACCCCACCCACCCCAGGGTGGGCAGCCTGCTGGCGCGTAAAGGAGGAAAAGTGGCTTGCTGCCCGAGTTTGTGTTTGTTGTTTTTGCTGTCTTGTGCCACAGGCCCCTCTGCCATGCTATGCTGCTTCGGAGCCAGATGATTATGGAGGGAAACCTCTGCAAACTGTGAGCTAAATAATCCTTTCCTGCCTTAATCTGGAGTGCCAGATATTTTGTTTTAACAATGAAAGAAAAGTGAGACAGAATTGAAGAAGCCTTCATCTGAATTTGTGTGTCATAAGGATCAAGAGTTAGGAAGGAGACACTGTATTCCGAAAAGAAAAAGAGGCATAGCTCCAGGAATCAGGAAATAGGAAAGCTATAAAAGAATTGTGGCCTCATTATTTTATTTTTTCCTTTCTCTTTTAATCTTATATTTATTTATTTATTTGGTACAGGGTCTCACTGTGCAGCTTAGACTCATAGTGATCCTCCTATCTCAGCCTTGCCAGCACTGAGATTATAGGCATGAATCACTATGCCTGGTTTCAGAATTCTGGGGTCCTCACAGCACATGGTATTGGGGTGTGAACTCAGGTCCTTGTGCTTGTCTGGCAGGCACTTAGACTGTGAGCTCTCTCCTCAGCCCACTTTGATTTTTTTAAAACAATTTTTCCACAATTTTATTTTCCTTGTGATACTTTTTTCTTTCTTTTTACATTTGTTTGCTATTTTTCTGTCCTTCCTATTGAATTTTACTACCCTTTTTGTTCTTAAAATAGAATGTTATCTACATTATCTTTCTCATCTTCCTCTTCTTCTTTTGTCTACCTTCAGATTTTCTATTTCTTATCTTGAAGAGATAGCTATCCTGATAGATGTACAAATCTCACAAAGAATTACAAAATCTATGAGAAATGATTACAACATGACTCTCCCAGAAGTCCATAACCTACCAGTGACTGTATGCAAAGGTATCAAACTTCCTGAGAAATAATTGAATGATAGATTTTTTTTAATGACCAATAACATCCAACAGCAGAAAAATGAGTAGTTAAGCAAATCAGGGAATCCAGTGCTCCAAGGCAGCAGCAAATTCAAATTCAGTAAAGAAATGGAAGAACCTAACAAGAATCTTGGAAAAGAAAATCTCAGTCAGATAAATGGAAACCTCAGTGGAAATTATCATCAGTACACTGCACCAAAAAGAAGACAGAGCCTAAAAAGAAGGCCAATGAATTGCCATAGTAGAGGGACACAACTAAAAAATTGAGAAATTGTTAACAAAACATCCAAAATTCTGAGACTATTAAAAGACCAAAGTTATGAAATGTTGGTGTATAAGAGGTGCTGAGAAATGAATTGAAGGCACTGAAAAGGAAGTAATAGAAGAACACTCTCCAAATCTTGAGAAAGGTATGGATATTTAAGTACAGGATACCTAAATATAGGAAGAGTATAGAACTCAAGTCCACAAAAGGCATAGCAGGAAAAGAACCTCCTACAACATATTATAGCTAAAATACAGGGTACAAACCAAGGAAATAATAATGAAACTTTTAAGAAAGACAAGCCAAATCATTTATAAAGGCAAAACCAACACAATGATTCCAGATTCTCTGCAGAAATACTAAAGGCCAACAGGCTCTGGAATGGTGTATTTCAAATTCTAAAACAAAATATAACTGCCAGTCTAGATTCCTATATCTAGCAAACCTATCCTTTACAGTTGAAAGAGAAATAAAGAACATAAAAAAGACAAGATAAGCATAAATAAAACAATACATGACCACTAAGTTGATATTCTCTAAATAAAGATATTTAGAGAAATTCTACATAAAGATAAGAATAGACAACCAAATGAGAATTAAGAGAGTCAAACAGCAGAAAAACAATATGAATTACTACATACATCACTACAATTCTGAATATATATAGTTTTAATTTCTTAATTAAAAGGCACTGACTGGCAGTTTAGATTAAAAACAAGATCTAATTCTTTGCTGACTACAAGAAACACACCACATCAGCCAAAATGCATACAGACTAAAAGAGAAAGAACATAAAATAATCTATCTAAATGAATCTTAAAAAGGCATTAGTAGCTAGACTCATATCTAATAATGTAGACTTTAAGACAAAATTACTCAAGAGACAACTAAGTTCATTATGTATCTGTTAAAGGAACAGCTCACCAAAAAGATATAACAAATATAATATATATTCTGCAAAACTTATTGCTGTGCTAAACTTAATTAAAAAATGCTGCTTGACAAAAAGGGGCAAATAGACCACACTAATAACAGTATATGATGAAAAGCCAATAACAAAAATTAGAATTAACATTTCAAGTATAGAAAGGACCCTTAAAGTCTTCTCCAAATACAGCTTCCTTAACTGCAGTGGAACACCCATCTCTGATAAGACAAAACAAAAAAGGGAGGATATGTTGGGAGCCGTAAAGCTAAGAAATCAATCAAATATGTGTAGGTGGGACTTGGTCTAGTGCCTGAAGCAAACAAGCTACCTCATTCCTGAGATGAATGTCTAGTCTGGTTAAGGTTAGCTATCAATCACTAAGCAACCTAGTGTCATGCATTACTAACTTCACAAAAGTCTAAATAAAGGACTGTTTTTTTGCGGGGAAAAAAGAGAATATAAATTTATATATATATATATATATATACATATATATACATATATATATATATACATATATATACATATATATGTATATATATGTGTGTGTATACAAGAGACTTAGAAGAGATATACAGCTACTTTCTCTTAGTTCATTGAATATAAAAGTTTGTACTAATATTATTTAGACAAGATATCATGTCTGCATCTTGTCCTCTCAATAAATGCTACAAAGACAACAATATGCGATGTATTAATTATTGTAGCCATCTTGCTAATCTGTTTTGAAACTGTTTCATTGTTATTTTATCTTTTTTCCCATTAAAATTAAAAAAATAATGAAAACAAAAATCAGAGTTAAATGATACCATAGATTCAGTGAACCTTTAGACATCAATGTGATATTCCATTCAGTAACAAACAGGAGAATTCACTTTTCAGCAAACAACGCTATATTCTCCAGAGCAGATCTCATTTTATATCATAAAAGCAAGCCTTGTCAAATAAAAAATATTTCTTCCATCTAATCAGATTATAGTGAAATGAAACTAGAAATTAGCAGCAGGTGAAACTATAGAAACAGAAATATAGATATTAAACAATTCAATTTTGAATGATCAGCTGCTATTGAAGGGGAAAATTTTAAATCCCCAAACTCCAACCAAAGTAGTGTAAGTAAACCAGACTCTCTATCTATAGTAAGACAGTCCTCAGAAGAAATTGTAGCTATGAATGCCTACATCAAAAAATCAGAAAGATCACAGAGCAAAAACCTAATGAAGTATTGCTTAGAAAAATAAGAACAGGCAAAAAAAAAAACACTTTGTAAAACAAGAGCAAACCCAAACTAACTTCAATAAGGAAAGAAAAATAAAAGATTAAAAATTTTAAAATATAGGCTAAAAGAACAATACAAACAAAAGATCAATGAAAGAGTGATTCTTTGAAAGGTGAAATGTTTGAAAAACCATTAGCAAAACTAACCAAAGGAAAGACCCAAGACAATACAATTAGAGATGAAAAAGGAATGCAACACAGACACCTGTCAAATCCAGATTATTAAGAATTCTTTTCAAAAAATACATTATAACAAATTGGGCAATCTAGAGTACATGGATAAATTTCTAGATACATTTGGCCTAGCAAAATTAAACCAGGAGAATATAAAGTCCTGAATAGAAATAAATAATGACCAGCAGTAATAAAAGTTCTACACATAAAAAAACCCAAACCCAGACTAATTGCTGAATTGCACCAAACATTTAAGGTAGAAGCAACGCTCGGGTCCATCACGCTAACTGATAAAACTGGGAGGGAAGGGATGTTTCCAATCTTCCTTGTAATCACCTGTACTGGGTGACAGACCTACAGATAACTTGAAACTTTGAAGTTTTTTCTAAAAGAAATTATAGGTGAAACTCTTGAAATTATGGGTATAAGGAAAAGGTTTCTTGAATAGAAGGACAGCACAGGAAATAGCTTGAGTCCACAAAGGCAGCTCTACATCAAGTCGAAAAGCTTCTGCACAGTAACAAAAACAATCACCAATTGGCAGAATACAGAAAAATTCTCCAGAATCAAAGGAAATTGCTGTCTGCTAGTCTTTCAAAACAGGTCCCCTAGAATGTATAAAAGTTCAAAGAATATGCATGCACAAATGTACACACACACACTCGCAAACGTGCACAGCTAACCCAGTCAATTACCTGGGAAATTAATTGAACAGACACTTCTCAAATGAAGCAAAACTGGACAATAAAAGTATGAAAAATATGTAACATTTTTAGCTATCAAGGAAATATAAATCAAAACTGCATTGAGATTCTATCTCGTCTCAGAACAGCTAACCTGAAAATAATTCTAAGTCCATCCATAGAGAAGTAAATAAGCAAATAGCATTACATTCACAATATGCAGCATTTATGAATAAATCTTATCAATTTAATATTCAGTTTCTTTAAAGTCCAAAATTATAACATACAATCTGATATGCTTTCTAAATTAAAAAATACTAGTATTTAAGAGTATATTTTTAAAGAATACATCTGAATGCATTAGTACAACTTAAAAAGGGAAGCAATAAAATGAGAAAATGAGATTCAGTCTAATTGGTACATCTACTTAGAAGAAGGAGTTGGGATTGAAGCCATACAGCAAATGCAGGCTAAAAGTCAAGGTACTTATGTTTGTTTGGGATAATGGGCTCACTGGTGCTTATTTTATTATTATAAAAGCTGGCTAAATAAAAGCAGGTCATGGATGGGCCTATGATGTGCAAATCACATGATCAAGATTGATCGTGATTAATCTACCAAAATTCTGTATCTCTTGTAATTTTTTGTTTTAATACTATTTTGTGTTCTCCTTAAAAAATTAAAAAAATAAAAGATTAATCTACCATCCAATTCTTGTACCTCACATCCAATTTTAAAAGTTAATATGCATGGCCCTCCTCCCAACTTTTAAATATAAATTAGCTTTTTATAGAAAAGTATCTTTGGACCAAAACATAATCTTCAATAGGGAAGAGTCATCAGTGTATTACTCCAAATACATAAGTCCTATTCCTTCCACAAATCGCATCTTGGATGTTGTCCTGTTGGGTGGTAAAACATTAGTATGCAAGCTTCACTACTTGTGAAGTGCATTATAAATCCACTGGCTTTATGAGCCCAAAGAGACTATAAAGGGTTCAAGTTTCTGAGTCTTAGAAAAAGTGTAATGATTAAGCCAATTCTTGTCTTTTTTTTTACAAATTCTACTGTGAACTTTTTCAGCAAGGAGAACAGGCTCATTTTTATTAAAAACTCACTGAAGTAGCAAATCTCCTTTTTTGATCTCACAAGATTTGATCATTCTTTGGCAGTAATAGTATCTATACTCAGCCTTGTCCATCACTTATTTAGAAAAGCCTAAAAATGCAGTAACCATTTCTAGAAAAAGAAAGTTGTGCAAATACCCTGATTTGACAAAATTTCATCATTACAATATTTTTTGTGTGTAGTTGAAGTTTTCAATAAACTCTTGGATGAATTAATATTAGTTTGGACCCATTCATCATTACTATTAATTGCACTCAGGTATGTACTGCTCACTCATCCCCAAGAAATGCTGGAGTCAGTCTTGGGTGTAAAGGAGACATTTACTCAAAGCTAGTTCCAAAAGAGGTGGAGGACCCTTTTTGCCTCAAACATCTGTCCCCCATGCAAGAAAGGAAAAGTCAAAGGGAGAGACACAGTGAAACAATTGGCAAGGAGTCCAGTGCTGGGCCATTTTTGCCTCCTGCTCTTCCCTCCACTAATTAAAACCAGTTTTCAACTCCCAGGGTTAGCACCTACACTGTCTTTGCAGACAGCTAGCTGCTCCTCAGAGAGACAGGCCACTGCTGGGCAAGTTCATACACACAGTATAAGCAAGGAGGTGGGCCAGCAGGTGGGGCTGTGTTTACAGATGTTTCTCTACAGAATACAAGTAACTATGGATTGCTAATACAGCAGGAAGGGAAATGAAGTTGTGGGAAAGAAGGAGACTCACTGAAAAAAAATAGAGCTGTTACATGATAATGTTGAATTTCTAATTATAGTCATTCTCCTGTTAAAAAGTGAGGGTGGAAATTGTTTCAGATACTTTTTCATCACTATTAGTAACTATCATTCTTTTTGCTCAATTGGGAATTGAACAAACTCCATTATAACAAGGTAATGAAGACATTGTATGTGTGTCATGTTAAAAGACGGCAAAAGTAAGATTTGAATATGTTTTGAAATTAAAATATTGAAATGGGGGCTAGGGAGATGACTCAGTAGAATGAGCACTTCTCTGGCAACTGTAAGGGCCTGAGTTTTATCCCCAGGTCCACCAAATATAAAATATTGAAATAATAGGCTTCAGGCAGGGGAGATAGTTTAGCAGCACAAGCAACTTCCTGGCAAGAGCAAGGTCTTGAATTTCAAAAAAAAAGGTGGGGGGAAAAGATGGGATTCATTTTAAAATAAATTTACTTAATACAAAATATAGTATGGATTTTTGGTCAAAGCCAAGAAAGAGAAAAGTGAATTCATGCTTCATGAATGAATGAAGCATGGCTGGCCATGCTTCAGATGATCAGATCTTCAGCTACAGTGGCCTTTTATTCTTTAATGTCTTTGAGCAAGTTGTATTTTAATATCCTTGAATTTTTTTAAATATTGATTACTTTTAACAAATAAAAAATGGTGATATGAGATTGAAATACTTACTGACTCTCAGGCTACTAAAACAATCCCAATTATTTTATAATTTCACAGTACAACTTAGTCAGCACACACCATATACCAGGCTCAATTCTGAGCAAATTGCTGGACATAAATAATTTAATCCTTACAACAATCTATGAGGCAAAAAGAATTGCAAGTTATCTGATACATGATTGCTTTGTATGTAATATGTAAAAATAGTTACAAACTGTCTCCTGAGATTTTCCCTCTGTGTTGGTAAATCTGTTTTCAGAATTCAAAAAAACAGTTTCCAGAAGAATCTATGTACCACTACATTAATAAGTTCCATTGTTTCAGGTAATAGGCAATTCTTTAAACAAGATGTTAGGATTTCATACAGGTAAAAAGTTGGTTAGCAGGGCTTTTAATTCTTAAAATGCAATGTATTACATTGGCTTGTGGTGGTCCTGATGTCCTTCTCCCTGCCTGACAGTTACCTTTGCACCTGTCCAAAGCTGTTAAAGCCCTAGCTGCAGAGGTCGACTCCAATAATGAGCAGAAGGGATGTTATTCTCTTAGCAATAATTCAGAGTCACCAACCCTCTGGGTCACAACAGCCAAGTGAAAAAGAATTTACTTTTCCTTACCAAGTGTGGAACAAGTCCAAGACCAATTTCTCAATTGTAAATGGAGAGTAAAGGGAGAAAAACAGGATATTTGTAGGCAATGATTTTATTTATTCCTTTCTTTTCTTTTCTCTCTTCCCTCTTCCTCTTCATTTTGATCTTCCTCATCCCATTCCCTTGCTCTTTTTCTTCCTCTCAAATTTTTCACTCTAATGACATTTAGAACGTTTTTGCTTTGATTCAAAAAATATGTTGGTGATGTAATAATTATGGAATAAAATTTTCCATCAGGTGACTGCTGTACCACAAATTCCTTAGCGTGCATTTTAAATTATTCATATATATATATATATATATATATATATATATATATATATATATATATATATATATATACTATAAGACCAGAAATATATGCTGTTATTTCATGTACCCTAACACTGGAGTGTCATTCATCACGAGGACTCATGTGATACACTAGGGTCAGTGGGAATTTCTCTAGCGCATAGAATAGCCTCAAAGTGAGCAAAGAAAGAAAAAAATGTTCTCATTAAATTTATTTTTAAAGATAATTTTATTACTGGCATCGTAATAATTTAAAATGCATTAAAGTCTTTCTACATTTCTTTAGTAGCATTTCTTCGCTGAAATTTTATAGGCGAAAGAAAATTTGGACTTATGAAAGATTGTGCAGCTCATGTTATTCTCATTTTATATGCTCTTAATTGGAAAACATCTGGCAAAGAAACACCTGAGTGGCAAAAAGCTACTAGGATGGAATAACAGAGCCTCATATTGTTTAATGGGCTGCATTGAAACAGCTTCTTCAGATCATGAAGCCTTTTGATTATTACCAAATAATTAGTGCTGGAAGCATTATTAGATGAAGTTATCTCTTCCATCTACCTGCATTGAAGAGAATATAAAGGGAAAATTCATTTAACTCTGCTTACCTTTGGGATCAAAGATGGTTATGAGTTTACAATTTCCCTAAACCACTAACATCATGCTTCTATACAGTGCAATGATTACTTCTTGAGAAGGATTTTTTTTGGGGGGAGGGGTGGGGCTGGTTCAGGCTGCCTTAAGGGCAGGTCTGGTGAGGCATGGTGAGCTGGGGATTGAAATGTGGTCCCCTGCATCTGACTAGGTTTGCTCCTGCAAGCGCTTAAACAACTAAGCTAACCAGCAAGCCCCCTATCTTCACTTCTAAGGAACTCAAAGTTTGCACTTCTGGGAAAATCACATCCTTCCATACCATATGAAATTCTGGCATTGCCTTCTCATCAATGTCTACATGCTTTCCTGATCATTAAAGTCTTTCTACATTTCTTTAGTAGCATTTCTTCACTGAAATTTTATAGGCGAAAGAAAATTTGGACTTATGAAAGAGCCCTAAAGTTATGTCAAGTTGGCCAAATAGCTCAGCAGATCAAAGCACCTGAAAGAAGTCACAAGATGCCGGCCGCACCCCCAGGGCACACTGAGATGGTGGTGATTGAGACTGGGCATGGTGGTGTTCACCTGTAATGCCAGCACTTGGGAGGCTGTAAACAGGAGGATCACTACGAGTCTGATCTAGTAGTGAGACCCTGAACACCCTGTAGACCCTGTCTTAAACACACACAAAAAAGTTACTTCAAAATGGTATTTTGTAAGAATTTATTAAACTGTATTTTAAAAGCTCCATAGTTGTTGTAGTCAGAGTATGCAAGGAAATACATTTAGTACAGGACACATAATTCATAGAATTATTTTGTAATATTCACACAAAGAGTCAAATACAGAAAAATGCAGGAAAACTGTGCATGTACTAGCAACCCAAAGAATCCAGCTGAGGGTCTGGGTCTCACGGCAATGTCCTGGATGAACCCAACTAAAGACCAGAGCCCATCACAACATCTTCCACAAGTCAAGTTGGGGATCTGGAGCCCATGACAACGTCTCATGCAAGTCTGTATCAAGGATCTGCACTGGAAAGACACACAGCTCAGTGGTAGAAGCTAGAAAGTCAGTGCCAGTGGGATGAAGGGTCTGTGCCAGCAGGCTGAGGGATCCACACCAGAGCCAGAAAGTGATGCTCAAAATAAAGCCCAGCTCTCCTCCTGAAGAGAGCAACAGCCATCCTCAGCAACAGGACCCACGCTCCTCCAATGATGACAGAGACATTCACACAGGAAAGCCAGCATGACAAGCTTCTCCAGGAGAATCAACATAGCATCCAGTTCTTCTTTTATGCTATTGGCAACAATCTTCAGGTGTACCTTCTGTACCCAAAACCACATTGACTCACGACAGCTAACTGTTACAAATTAGCCATTAGAAATAATCCACCACAATAGTTAATCCAGCCATAAGTGTATCTAGCCACATGGAGCATGACAAATTAGTCAAAGTTGTCTATTAGTTACCATGATTACTGACTTTGTTGCTGTTGTTAAGAACTGGAATCTATTTAAAGTATATATCATTAGTGCAAATATGGAGGGACCACTGATTGCTGGGTGGATGGGTTCTGCTAACTGAGCCATAGTTCAATTATATTGCTTGCAGATTAAAATGAGCATGGAGCTAAGCTTTAAATACTTAATAATTCAGGAGAGACCAGAAGATCACATATAAATAGCTATGCATCTGTGTGGCTTGATCCACTAATTCATTAATTCAAGAAATATTTCTTGAATGCTTGTTTGGGCTAAGTACTAGCCTGAATTTAGATGCAGCAGTAACAAACAAAACAGAGAAAATCCTTGTTTCCAGGATGCTTTCTATCTAATGACCTATATGAATCTTAAAACAAATGTGTGCATCAAAATACTTACTTAATATGTAATGTATTGTGTTGTTGCTAGTATGTACTGTAAAATAATAGAGTTTAGTCTATTTATTTTTGATTTTTCAATTGGAGAGATGGGACTTTAACTGTTAAATAAAATGTATCATATAGCTCTAAATTTTTATCATGCATAAAGGAAGTAGCTTTCTAATCATAATGTCTCTGACCTAAATGTCATTATCGGTATCTTCTAGGAATCTTTGAAGACATCTTTGCAAGAAATCATCATTATTTTATGTAACTTGTTAAAACAAAAATGCCAAGGGTGGGATACCGGAGGGTTCTTTTGGGCCAGTACGGATAAAAACAAATGACACTATCGTGTGGAAGGAAAGAGCAAGAAAATTTACACACCTCAGTCTTGGCATGAGATAGAAGAAAGAAATTTGTTGTATTTCCTCAGAGATGTTGTAGATTTGATTCTTTTTATTTAAGATATGATCTTGTTACATTGCCTAGGCTGACCCCCAAGTGCCTGGGCTCAAGCAATCATCCTGATTCAGCATCCGAAGTCGCTGGAACTACAGTGCTAGCCATCGCCTCTGGCTCCCATGGAGATGCGGAGCTACAGCTGATTTATTTCTGCCTTCCCTTCAATTTGGCTTTAAAAGTCATAAAGAAATTTTAATTTAAAATGGTCTCAGTCTGCCTCATGCTAATTAACAACTACTGATTATAAAATTTTACATTCAGTAGAAGTTGATCAAAATTTTTCTACATAAAACTGCATTTAGTATTTCTGATATTGAATTGTAAAAAGCTTGTTTTTTAGAAAAGATAAATAAGTTCACATATTATTTTCATCTCTAAGCATCTTAAACCCAGTTAAAATACGCTTAAAATAACCCATATAATTTTGGCATTACGGATCAAACCTGAAAATATTTATGAATTCGTTACTTGTCAGTAATAGATCCCTGTCCATCTCTTTAACTTCTGTGCCAACTTGGTTACTTTTCATGTGAATCTAAGCTCTACTGAACTTTGACATCAACAGCACGTGCTCATACTGTCACTACTCACTCAGTGGCTGCTAGCTTAGCACAGAATATTCAGAAAACATCCAAAATTCAAGCCCATATTCAGCAACTTGGAAATTTAGTGATATACTATCTCCACATAAAAAATACTTATAAAAAAAATACTAGGAAGCTTAGTACCATGGCAGAAAGACCTAGGTTTGATCCCCATTATCACAAAAAAGGTAACCTGTATCTTAAAATTGCAAAGATAAGCAATTTGAGAAGCAAAGAGTTAAATACATACACAAAATCACAAAAGACTCTTAGTTTATATTTAAAGTAATATTCAATAATGTACTGTTAATTAAACCACTAAAAAGCTTAAAGTTATTTCTCATTATTAACATTTGAGGAGAGATTTCCAGTCTACTCTTAAGTTGCATATTAACTAACCAAATTAGCCACAGTATCTCTTGAATTTGCCTGAATAGTGGATGAAGAAAAAATTTATGTAAAATTTTTAAAACTGATTTTTTCTCTTTGTCATTTTGGCTTGTTAAAATAAACCAACCTTTTCAGAGCATGTTGTTTTCTTTTCCTGATTTATCTCCATGACAGTGAACCTCTTGACAACACAATAGACAGTAACTATGTGAGTCTCCATTGTTGCATACTTAACTGGTCACTGAGAGGACTGTTAGTAATTGAAAACCATTTTCCTTTGTCCTTTATGTAAAATGTGTCCTTCCCTTGGTATACAGAAATTAGTTTTTGAATATTGAAATTCATGGTCTCACCCTTCTGCAGATTGTCATTTAATTGACATTTGAGAAGTAAGCTTCCAATTATACACAGTTGAGGACAGACCACGATATGTGTACAGACTTGGCTAAACAGATTAAGAGCTTGGTATTTTGGGAAAGATTTAGAAAGGAGGCATACATTTTATTAAAACAAGAGTAACACAGTGAAGTCCATGGGGAAGATGATGAAAAGCATCAGTAGACTTTTTATTAAGGCTTTTTTTTTAGGACCACCAAAACTATTTGCACTGTAGAGGCATTCTCTTTGTGATTCATTATTATCTACTGTCACTCAAAGGTATGAAATAAGAAAGCTTTTTCATTAGAAAAAAAATTAAAACTGAGTTTTTCTCTATGCATCTTTTCTTGCACTAACCATGCTGTTTAATAACTTACCGACTCAACAACTAGATTTGAAAGCACAACATGAGGAAATTTGAGTGAACAGAATTTAATCAGAATCAAAAGCACAAAATTACAAATAATTACCATGCAGCATAGCTCTAGTTAAGGCTAGGATTACTTTTCTAATTCCTCAGCATTATTTCAGTAATTTTTGCACTAATTTATCTTTCTCCCAACTCCTAGTTCCTATTGAAGATACTGACATTAACCATGAAGGAGTGAAGTTTTTCTCACTTGGACTTTTGAAACATATCTTTTTGTTTCTAGTGAAAATTGCTGCCAATCTGGTAACACCCTCTAGCAAATGGCCCCATGGCTTTGTTTCTTTCCTTGAAGTCTATGGTCTGCTCACTTATAATGAATTATGTTCCTTTTCCTGCTCACTAATGCTTGTTTTAATTTACTTTTTTTTCCAGAACACTGTATCATATTTTGGGCAATTCTACTTCTAACTTAGAGCTTACTATTTAAAATATCATTCTGCAATATTCTCATTTAGAAATAAGCAAAATAAATCACTCTCCCTTCCATGGAATAAACTTGTAATTTTATTTTATAGCAAATAAAAATACTAAAAATATAGATGTGGCAGAAAGATGGAGGTATCAGCAAAGCAAGGTACTATGAAGTGGAAAAACAACTCATAAATAAGTAAAGTGTATATTAGCAATTCAAAGACAATCAATGTCATTTACATATCAAAATCTGAAGAATTTCTGGTAAATGAATTTATAATGAGACCAGGTAGAAAGGCAAAACTGAAAACTACTGTATAATAGTTATACTGGAAAAAAAACAGAATTTATTGGTTTATTTTTGCTTTTTCCCTACAGAGAAGAAAATAAATGAACTGAAGGAGAGTTTCTTTATGTGAAAAGGAAAAATTATGTTTCCCTAAAAGACAGACAGAGAGCTGAATAAGAGTTAAGGGCCACGTCACACTGCACCTCTGTGGTCAAAAAGCTGAGGTAGATGCACTGAGAAAGACCTGCTTCAAAAGCAAGATCAGGACAGCTAAGACCTTGTCCCTGAGGGTGCCACCTTTACCCATGCAGACGTGTGACTCAGGGCTACGCTTCTGCCAAGGACGAGACATCTATGTTCTCTCCTTTTTTCAAAGCCTTAAGGTTTATGCTCTAACAGCCTTTTCCCCTTGAAAGGCAGATATAATTGATCTCCTAATAAATATTTGGGTTTTGAGTAGTACTCAAATACCACTCTTGGTGATAGTTCTTTCAGTTCTACACAGACTATAGGTTAACTCTATTCCAGTACAGACACTGCTAGAGAAGAATGAAGAAGCAAAAAAGCCCAAAACATTGTAGTTCATATTTTAATATATTTTTCATGCTAATAGATGTGATCTTTCTGGAGATCTAGGGGATTTATCTACTCTAAACACATAATTTAAAAAAAAAATTACAAATAACTTCTGTTTTTAAAGCATATAAGTTTTTGGTGAAACTCCTTTAAGAAAGTGGAAGCATTGGAGTTGTACAGAGAATGCAGACAAGTAAAGAGCTCAGAAGCTGAATTAAAAATACAAAGCAGGAAAATAAATAGGAGGTCCAACCCTGAAGAGAATTAATTAATGAAGATAAATACATGCCACAAATTCTCCCAGAACATGAGGAGAAAATGAGAGTTAAGACCAGAAAGTAATAATAAAGTAGGCATCTCAGCCTGAAGATAATAAGCTTCTTCAGAGATACTGGAGCAATTGGAACCGCCAAGGCATGATCCATGAAAAAAATAATCGAGAAGTTGAACATCATTAAAATGAAAAACTTCGACCCTGTGTAAAATACTATAAGGCGAATGAGAAGACAAACTGCAGAATGGGAGAAAATACTTAAAAAAGAGATATCCTATAAAGGACCAAAACATATCAAAAAATTCTTAAAATTTAACAAAAAGTAATGCAACACTTGGATTTAAAATAGGAAAAATATTAAGACACAATACTAAAGGCTGTGGAACAAAAGGAATTTTCTTTCTTGGCATTGGAAATACAAAATTGCATAGACAACAGCTCAGCAGTTTCTCACACAACTATACATAACTCCTACAACATGATTTAGCAGTCATACTCCTTGATATTTACCTAGATGAGTTGAAAATTTGTGTTCACAAAATTACTTATTTGTAACAGTTTTATACCTAATTGCCAAAATCTTAGAAGACCTGAGATGTCCTCCTGTAGGTACACAAGAAAAATGCAATATAGTAAAAAGAAATATTGACTATGATACAGAGAAGAGAAAAATGCAACATTAAAAGATAAGATACTCTAAAAATATACTATATACTTCTAAGTACACCAAAGACAGAACCATGGAGATAGCTAAAAGATCAGTAATTGGCAACATTTAGACAGGAAAGAACATGCAGAATACAGGACTTTTTTTTTTTTTTTTTAGTTTGCAAAACACTCTTCTTTCTGTATAATATCAAATGTCCTTGTACATCTGTCAAAACGCTGCATGTACAACACCAAGTATAAAAGGTGGACTCTGGGCTAAAATATCATGTCAATGTAGCAAATATACTTCTGTGGTGTAGGTTGTGAAGAGTGTGCCTGAATGGAAGGATACAGGGCACACGGAAACCCACAGTTTTCACTTCCTTTGCTATAAATGTAAAACTGTGCTTTTAAAAAATGGAATCTATTTTGAAAGACTCATATACCTGTCTGGCCAGTACAAGGTCCTGAATTCAATTCCTAGTACCAAAAACAAAAACAAAAAAGAAAGCTTCATTATTTTTGGAAGAATGACATCCTTTTCCTTTAGAAATTTTAAACTGTCTTATTACTATTAAAACTTCCTCAACTTAAAGATCAAATACCTTAAATTTACTTAAGCATTTAAGGAACAAGTGAACATTCACATAAAAGACATCATTTTGTAAAGCCATATTAATATGCTGAGCTGTAAAGTCAACAACTTCAGACATTGACTGTCCTATGGATAGCCCACTACTATTATGGACTATATTGGGTTATTTTGCTGAACACATGCACCTACAATATTTAAATGACAATGGAATACCCTTCTCTGACAAAACTAAACAAAAAAAGAGGATACAAATGAAGGACCATTATGTAACTGTATATACAAAACAGGATAGATATACAGCTACTTTCTCTTAATTCATCGCGAAGAAAGAATTGTACTAATAGTTTTTGGACAGGATATCATGTCTGCATCTTGTACTATGAATAACCACTATGAAGACAACAAAATGCAATGCATTAATTATTGAAACCATCCTACTAATCTGTTTTAAAACTGTCTCATTGCTATTTGTTTCTCAATAAAATTAATAAAAATTAAAAAAAGAAATTTGAAAAAGACATCTTTTTCTTTTTGTATTTAGGACAGGGTGTGTGGAGGGCACCGTAGTCTGGAAGCCTTCGTTTCTATTCCTTTTATGGATATAAGTTACACTTCCTGTAGAATTGCTGCATCATGACTTCCTGCCTCGTGTTCCTTTGGTTAGACTTCCTGTCACATGCTCCTTTAGTTGATCACCTGAGTATTGTTAGCCTATAGCATTACCCTAATATACCTACGTCATTAGTGACGTTGACTTCCCTTCCCTCTGCTATATAAGCTGTATCGCTTCCTTGAATAAACGAGACTTGATCAGAATCCTGTCTTGTCTCCATT